>VMBQ01009426.1:8120-31265 GCA_007657795.1 Dreissena rostriformis
AGACAAGGATGTCCACTTTCATCCTCGCTATTTATTATATGCATCGAGTATCTATCACACTATATCCAATCGAATAAACATATAAAGGGAATATCGCTAGAACCAGACGAAGAAATTAAACAGTCCCTATTTGCTGACGATGCAACTTACTTTTTAAACGACAGTAGTGACTCATTCAATAATCTTATAGAATCGCTAACCCTTTTTGGAATGGCATCGGGTCTTAAATTAAACAAAAGTAAATGCACTGTGCTACGAGTAGGTAAATTCAAACAAAGTAATATTCATCTTAAAAAATAAATTAAATTTAATTGGACATCAGATGAAGCAACAACATAAGGAATAACTTTTACAAACAATGAAAATGAAACAGTTCTAAAAAACATATTGCCAAAATTACAAAAATTAAAAAAATGTTTAAAATCATGGCAGCATCGTTAACTTACACCAATCGGAAAAAAACACCGAGTTGAAAACGTTTGCACTCCCTAAATTAATTTATACACTCACAGTTCTCCCAAACCAACCAAATGATATAATTAAAGAAAAAAAAATCGGAAACATAGATGCATTCCTGAATGCAATCAAATGCAGTTTGGTCAAACGATATCTAGATAACACCAATACGAGTAAATGGAAATTATTCTACCAGAAAATTCTAAAAACATATGTTGAGTCCTTACTTTTTGAATGTTATATCAACAATAATATTTTAGATGAAATTTCAACCAAAACATATTTCTATCTAATGTTCTATCGGCATGGTGTAAAGTTACCCATAATTTAGAAACCAAAATTAACGATAAAACCATTTTATGGAACAATAAAGACATACCTACCAACAATAAGACGTTTTTCTATAAACATTGGTTTCAACGAAACCTAAAATATGTAGATCAATTGTACGACTACAGGAGAAACGACTTCTATTCTTTTGATAATTTATGCTACATATTCGGAATACCTTCAAGTAATTTCCTGATGTACTACACATTGATCAAAAGTATACCCATACATATTAAAGCTGCAACAAACACAAATAACCCACCAAAAACTCAAACAACATTCATAGAAAACATAATTGCAAAACAAAACAAAACGAACAAAATATTTTACGCACTTCAAATTAAAAACCATGCCGAAACATCTAAAGCTCAAACTAAATGGCAAAACCTTCTCAGAGAAAAAGAATTTAATTAGAAACAAATAGTTATCATGCCATATAAATCAACTACTGATAGCACACTGAAATTGTTTCAATATAAATACATCCAGAGAATCATAGGTACAAATATATACCTTTTTAAGTGCAACCTATCCAACACAAATCTATGTGATATGTGCAGTGAACATATTGAATCAATAGAACGCCTTTTCTGGGAGTGTAAACATATTCAAACTCTATGGAATCAATTGACGAGCTTTCTAGAGAAACAAAAATTAAATGTTTAACTATCTCTCTTACACATCAGTCTATGAGTAAATACCTTCAAAATACCAGAGGTTCATAACGCTGTGAACTACATTATAATATTAATGAAATATTTCATATTCAGCATGAAATACAGAAAACAACCACCTAATATGAACTGTTTTTTCAATTATTTAAAACTTAAGATTCAGATTGAAAAAGAAATAGCCCTTAACAATGATACACTTCACATATTTGAACATAAATGGAAACACATTAAACTGTCATAAACAAGTCCAGTTTTCTTTACTTTCTACCCACTTTATGCAACTCATTTTTATTCCCCTTTTTTGTCTAAAGGAAACCACAAGTTAACAAAAAGTATATATTAGCATATCTTGTATAACATGTTTGAACATTACTGCTGCTTCATGATTTCCTTTTGTTTTGTGATCATATACATGCATACATTGTATGTATTATATTGAATAATGTGTGTTCGAAATCTATATTCAAAGACATACTTATAAGTTAAGATAGTTTTGTGGTTTTATTGAGCTGACTGAACTTAAACATACTCGACCTTTTATAATAATACCTTTTCAAAAATAAATCATCAAAAATAGCTAAAGTGAGTAAAACTAAAAGTATCATGAATAATTGCGCTTTAATATTTTGTGTAAAGCCATGACAAGAATGCATGGCAATTCAGTAAGATTACTCAATATTGTCAAGTAGTCAAACAGAAATTTGGCAAAGGCTGCCACATTTCTTTTTAACTTAATGCTCATTAATCTTTCTGTTGTCAAATAACTTAGTTATCGTTGTCAAACTACTCATTAACAACACAGAGATAGGTACCGAACCTGAGCACAGCTTTACAATATAGTTCGTATTACAGTCACAGACAGAGTTATACAGTCCTAAACTAATCGAAATACTTTTCATATTTGCATTAGTGTTGGTCCACTCTTTGTCTTTCTCATACAAGGTTTATAAAAAACTCGGGCGTTAGCTCTTGTGGGTTGACTTCAACTCATCATAACGCCGAAACTTCGCAGCAAAATGACATCATAATTATATGTGCCATGTGCTGAAAACAGCCGTAACAGCATTCAGCTGTAATCATTTCTATGAATTGACATTATTACATCACACTGCTTGAATCATCTTTCAATTTCATACATCCTGACAAGAATGCATGGTAATTTAGTAAGATTACACAATATTGTCAAGTAGTCAAGCCGAGAAATTTGGCAAAGGCTGCAACATTCCTTTTAAACTTGATACTCATTAATCTTTCTGTTGTTAAATAACTTAGTTATCTTTGTCAAACTACTTATTAAAAACGCATAGATAGGTACTGAACCTTTAATATATTATTCGTATTACAGTCACAGACATAGTTTTACAGTCCTAAAATAATCGAAATACTTTTCATATTTGCATTAGTGTTGGTCCACTCTTTGTCTTTTTCATATCTGGTTTATAAACAACTCGGGCGTAAGCTCTTGTGGGTTTACTTCGCAGCAAAATGACATCATAATTGCCATGAGCTGAAAACAACCGTTACAGCTTTCGGCTGTAATCATTTCTATGAATTGACATTATAACATCCCACTGCTTGCATCATCTTTCAATTTCATACGAATCAAAATCATTGTTTTGAAATAAATGTTAAGTAACAAGGGCCAACTAATTTGATAACAATATTTTTATGCTTAGAATTCCTAATGTATTACAACACAAAAATGTACATTTTACATTTATGACAAAAAAATGTTCAAAAATGTGTCGGTAAATATTCATTAAAAACTGGCTCTTTCCATAGTATCCAATTCAATTTGGTATTACCCTAAAAGCAACCAAATATTCTTTGTATATTGCTTATCGTATTGCGATAATTTGTACAACATAAATACGGTATATTATCTTATTATTTCAGGACGAAGGTGTACTGAGTCGGAGGTAAGTTAATTACCATTGTCATGATAAGACGCAAATTATATCACTACAAATCGTTTAACCCAATTTTGAATTATTAAGTCTTTGCGTAAGTTTTTTTCTCGATCATTGAACATATATTTATAAACCTAGCCTGGTTATTTCTAAAACTGTTTGGATGTCTTATTAATTTAGCTAAGTAACTTAACGATCTCTTTGATGAAAGCGACATAAACCTACCAATACTGTATAGCTGTGAATATAAAACCACCCAAATGACACCTGTAATGATCTGTATATCCATGGTGATCTACGTGTTAAGCACACATTTGCTTGATTTATTGTTGCACTTGTAAGACTATTTTAACTGTGGTTAAGGCATTAAAAAAGGTTTGATTTACGACTATGTAAGGTCTTAATATCCGAAATCACCATATTAATTTTTTCATCTGTTGTTTCATTTGTATTTTGTGACTTGCAAAAATATATCACAAATTAAACACCACCGCTGGCGCTACCGTAACCACCATCATTACAACCCCCAACGCAATAACTGCTACCACAACTACTGTCGAGACCACGAGGGTCTCCATCACCACCATCCACATCTCAAACACCATCACAACAACTACTACCACAACCACTTCCGCTACAATCGCCACTGAAGCTGCCACCACCACCACTTTCACCATCACTGTCATAACAACCACACTCACCACTACTAACACAACCACTGCCGCCTCCATCACCACCGTCAACGCCACCACAACCGCCATAACAGTGACAACTGCCGCAACTGCCAACACCGTTGTCTAAACCACTACCGCCATCGATAACGACACCGCCAAACACCACCGAAATAAATGTATCCAGCTCAAATTGTGATAAAATATCCACACGAAATTTGAAAACAAACATCAGTGAAGTGTCAAAGTTATAAATCCGCATGGTCATACACAATTACTTTTCTGCTCTCATAAACATGCTGTTCATGTGGTCTTACTTCCGTAAATTGTTTTTAATGTGATTACGTTTTCATATTTAACGTATATGATTTATGTGATGTTTACACAATCCCTTTTAACACGGGCTCCACATAGAAAGGCTTACATGGATTTAATGCACACCTAGTGGAATAATTCCACTGATTTTATTTGTTGTGTTCAAAGTAATCAATGTACGTAATAGTATTTACTTAAAGCGTTTTGGATTTTACAAGCACACCATTCGCAAGAATATCAGATTCCTCTTCTTCTTGACTGTCTGCACATTTCGTATCCCTTCAGAAATTTGGAAAGTCTCCGTTGTCGGCCCACCAACCTGTATCGATTTAGAAACAATTGTATTTTTACAGGAATGTTTACGCTATTCTTAGGCTATTCAAGCTCTTTTTTTAAGTGTTTCAGTACTACTGGATAATTAATGAACCTTAAAATTTATGAGGGACAAGAAAGTTAATATTTTGCAGGTACAAAATAATATTAATATTATTATTAATATTAATTAAGTCGATTCTATGTGAGTGTTCGAAATCTATATACAAAGACATACTTATAAGTTTAGATTGTTTTGTGGTTTTATTGAGCTGATTGAACTTTAACATACTCGATCGTTTATAATAATACCTCTTCAAAAATAAATCATCAAACATAGCTTAAGTGACTAAAACTAAAAGTAGCATGAATATTTGCGCTTTAATATTTTTTTTTTAAACCCTGACAAGAATGCATGGTTATTTAGTAAGATTACACAATATTGTCAAGTAGTCAAGCCGAGAAATTTGGCAAAGGCTGCAACATTCCTTTTAAACTTGATACTCATAAATCTTTCTGTTGTCAAATAACTTAGTTATCGTTGTCAAGCTACTTATTAAAAACGCAGCGATAGGTACCGAACCTTTACGATATTACGATATTACTTTTCATATTTGCATTAGTGTTGGTCCACTCTTTGTCTTTCTCATATCTGGTTTATAAACAACTCGGGCGTAAGCTCTTGTGGGTTAACTTCGCAGCAAACTGACATCATAATTGCCATGAGCTGAAAAAAACCGTAACAGCATTCGGCTGTAATCATTTCTATGAATTGACATTATAACATCACACTGCTTGCATCACCTTTCAATTTCATACGAATCAAAATCATTGTTTTGAAATAAATGTTAAGTAACAAAATTGTACATTTAAAATGTTTGACAAAAATGTTCAAAAATGTGTCGGTAAATATTCATTAAAAAACTTGCTCTTTCCATAGTATCCAATTCAATTCGGTATTACCCTAAAAGCAACCAAATATTCTTTATATATTGCTTATCGTATTGCAATATTTTGTACACTAGTAATACGGTATATTATCTTTTTTTCAGCACGAAGAGCGTAATCAAACGGAGGTAAGTTAATTACCATTGTTTTGATAAGACGCAAAGTATATCACTACAAATCGTTTTACCCAATTTTGAATTATAAAGTATATTCACTGTAATCAGAACTTATTTTGACTCCGCAGTTATCGACTGCATATAGAACAAAGAAACTATTGGAGCGCTTTTGTTTTGATCATTGAACACATATTTATAAACATAGCCTTGATATTTCTAAAATTTTTTGGATGTCTAATTCATTTGGGTAAGTACGCTAACGACCACTTTGATGAAAGCGATTTAAAACTACCAATACTGTATAGCTGTGAATATAAAACGTCCCAAATGGCACCTGTAATGATCTGTATATCCATGGTGGTCTACGTGTTATTATTGTTGTACATGTAAGAATATTTTAACTGTGGTTAAAGCATTAATAAAGCATTGATTAACGACTCTGTAAGGTTGTAATTATCTGTAATCACCATATTTATTATTTTCTTTTGTTGTTTCATTTTTTTTTTGACTTGCAAAAATATATTAACAAATTTAACACTACCACTGCCGCTACTGTACAAACCACAATATTAACCCCAACGCAGTAACTGCTACCATAACAACTGCCGAGACCACGAACGTCTCCATCACCACCATCCATATCTCTTACACCACCACAACAACTACTACCACAACTACTTCCCCTATTATCACCACCACTGTCATAACAAACACACATACCACTACTTACACAACCACCGCCACCACCATCACCACCTTCAACACCACCACAACCGCCATTAAAATAACAACTGCCGCTAGAACCACCATCACCGCCGCAATCACCACCACCACCGCCACCACCGTTGACTTAACCCCTACCGCCACCGATAACGACACCACTACCACCATAACAAAGAACACCACCACAAATGCTCCCGCTAGCATCACCACCGCCCAATACCGCCACCACCACAGCACCCCATCACATGTAGTATTATTGTTTTGAAATAGTTATGTATATCAACACAAAATCGCAAAAACGAACTGTTCTTAATAACTTTATCCTGTTCATAGTGTAAAAAATAAATTCACACGTAATGTGAAAACAAATATCAGTGAATTGTCATAGTTATACAACCAGCATTGTAACAAATACTTCTTTGCGGTAATGTAATATCACATTCAAAATTAATGTGAAAAATTACTTTTCTGTTCTCATAATATGCTGTAGATTTAGTCTTCCGTAATTGTTTTTAATGTGGTTACGTTTTCATTTTTTTACGTATATGATATGATGTCAACATGGGCTCCACATAGAAGGGCTTTCATAGATTTAATGCACACGTATTGGAATATTTCCAATGATTTCGTTTGTTGTGTTCAAAGTTCTTAATGCGCTTAATGGTATAAACTTAAAGCGTATTGGATTTTACAAGCACAACATTCTCTAGAATAGCTGATATCTTAAAGCTAATGAAAGACAAGAAAGATAATATTTTGCAGGTGCAATCTCAACATCCGGTTCATTGCAAATATCTTTAGACTTAATATATCTTTCCTTTACAACATAGACCCTCGGCCCTAACACAAGATAGAAGTTTTACCTCTCTGGCATCTGTAAAATCTTTTCTTCTTTGCGCTTTGTTCTTATGTCTGAAAAAAAAACAAAAAAACAGCAACTTAGCAAAATTTCAAAACATCTTATTTTTTTAAAACCTTAATTACTGTCTACGTAGTTTAAATTGTATTGACACATTCTCCCCATTACCCCCTCCCCCCTCCTCCCCGCAGAATATGCCATTTTTATCGAGACGGATTAAAGCCAATGAACCAGGCTGTATAAAATAAAACAAAATGAAAATTTAATATTTAAGAACCTCGAAACTGCCAGTCCTTCTTATCATCAGTTCATTAAGTATTCAATTATTACAAGGGCAAATACACTGTTCATGCATGGGATCCAATTATTGTGTTGGTCTGCAAAACTGACAAACATCATAATATCCATAAACAAGGCAATAATAAAAGAATAAGAACGTAAAACAATACTTATATTTATATAAAAGTTTACACGTAATTGTTTAATGTTGATAATTAGTTTAAATATTGAGTGTAATTAATCAGGAAAGGTCAAGTACAAGGTCATATGATGCATCAACGACCTTGAGTTGACCTTGGCCTTTTATAGCTAGTGTATAAACTTTAATGTTACACATTTTTACGTAATTAATTTAATTTCAATTTTTTTTGCAAGTTTTACGTAATATTGTAACATTTAGATACTTTGCGCATGTTGTACTCACAGACAAATGACTAGTAAATTGAAAATGTTCACATTGGGCGGAAAAAATACTACAGTGAGCGGGACTCAAACCCAAATGCAGTTGATATGAACATAAGATAATCGACCAAACCCTTACCAAGCAAACCCTTGGTATTTGTTCAACACTGGCTCAACGTCAAACCGAGGTTACATCGATTTGATGTCGAGAAGACTTTGAACCAATGTCATGTGTTGGCTGGGTTATCACTGAGCCATCCCCAGCCCTAGGGACAGGCTAATGGAAAGACGGGCTTACACCTTATTCCACATGCAATTATAGCGAAAACTCACACAATTAATCAACATGAAATCAGGCTTATTTTAATAAGTTTAAAAATACATCATTTCACATAGATTACATACAGTTCCAAAGTTAGTCATTTCATGTCAGGCTTCAACAAGGTGAATTGTCCACTTTACCATGACACAATGTGATGCACATCACCCCCAGCAGCTCGGCACGGACAATGTCGAGTATCACAATTTCCTGTTCACTTGCACAATATCAGCAAGCTCCTTGGTAAAGGATTCATGCACTTCGAAGGCAACAGAATGCCAAGGTGCTCCTCCCATCCACAATGTGTAACTGGTGCCAGCCGTGTCTCGGGACTATCAATATTTATAAGCAGTTTACATGCCATATGTATTAGAAAGGCTCCTCTACGAATGTGCCCTTTGATTACACTGATTGTAGGAGGAAGGCAATCAAGTCCAGCGTTAGCACTGGTATAGTTCTCTGGTCGAATGTGTCCGCAGTTGTCGTCGATCTGGCCCTTGTCGAGACGCGTACCAGATACTTTTCTGCTAATCCTTCATCCTGCTCTGAAAAGGTATCTGTCTCTCCAAAATTCATTAAAAACTGTACCGGATCAGCGGTCACAACATCATGATTGGGTCCCACTTAACTTACGCAGTCATCGCCTATCAATATGTGAGCCTTTACCATTGTCTTTGCCAGCGGTGTCCCAAGCCGAGAAATTGACTGATGCAACGGAAGCATTCGATGCCTTTTACCAGTACCATACTGCTGTCAGATTTCTTTCATACAGAGTGTCTGGAAATATGGAGTGAAGTGAAGCAATAATGCAAAGCTGTCGGTGTCGTTGGACATCACAACAGCTCTTTGACACTGTTTGATACGAGCAGCCCACTCAACGTGAGCCACTACCCTGGCATCAGCCTCCTCAATCATGTTTAACAGTTCATGAATCTATTCATTATCAGACTTTATTGCTGGAAAAGCTTCCTTTTGATTGCAACTGAGCTTGCAATGATAGGGTTGGAACAGACGTCGTTGCACAATATATCCATTACCATTAGTTGATGATAACGCTTATTTTCCTCGGATGCCCATAATGTATTGACTTGTTGTGGGATTGGTGTGTCTCTTCTCATGTCAATAATTGTAATACCTAATGCTTTGTCGCCGCGCCGCAAGCGTTCATCTTGCTTAAAAACATCTCAACGTATGAGTCTAGTAAAAGATGAATATACTCACATATGCTTGACACTGAATTGATGACAGCATTGATGCACCACCCAGATAGTAAAATGTACAAGTGGCATATGTCGCATTTTAGACATGAAGTTCACGATGACAAGAGTGGGAAGAAGAGATTCCATTTACTGAGGTCCAGTCTAGATTCAATCTTCCTAATAACAAAATGACAATCAAATCATGCAAATATCTGCTTGAGGGACATGCCTCGTTCCTTTGCAACGTCCATATTTCTCTGTGCATCTGCAATATCTTTGGATGCCGGGGCTTTCTGTTTCTTAAGAATGGCTTTTGATGACAACAACGACTGTTTAAGATGGTCAGTGAACTTGAATATGTTTGCGTTTCTATGATCTCTTATTTTTTTTTCAGAGAAAATGTCAATGCAGTATCTCTTTTGAAATAATCCAGAAAATGCAGACACCATAATTTCTCGCCCTTTTTTCAGTAATAATAGACAGTTGATTTTAGACCATGAATAAGGAAAGGACTAAATATTATATGTTAATGTAACGACAGTTTTATTCGGATAATATGGTTAATCATGGGTGAAATAAATAAAAATAAAATACTATTATAAAAAAAAAAAAGAACTAGAACATTTGGTAGAGTCAAGTTAGTCTATTCAAGGTTTTAAGAACAATTGTATTTTTAGACAGTTTTCACTAACTCAGTAAGTTGGTAACTATGTAATCTAAAATATCTTGTCCAAAAAGCACAAAGTTTAGTCCCCTTGTTGGCAGAGGGCGACGGGTTTCATCCAAGTTTATTTATCATTTGCCAGGAAGATAACAAATTTCATCTACCCAGTGAAGAAACGGGGCATGCGAGTGTCAAGAGAGCTGCCGCACTTTAGACTGATATTGTTTCAAAGCGCATTTAACATTTGGATGACAAGACAGATGATTACAATTGTATGTTTTTTAACCACAACACAAATAATTGACATTTTCTCTGATAAACATTAAGAGATCATAGAAATGCAAACATATAGCCCTAGGATCAAAATAACAAAGCCAAATAACCAAACCTGGAAATGAACCAATAAACACAATAAAATCAATCTTATAAAAAAAAACACAGCATGCTTTGAATAACAGACTCGCATTTCGCTATACCGTGTCTTTCCCGCTTTTGTAAATAAAATGATCGGTTCTATGTTTACAATCCCAATGCACTAATAAGCATGAGATTAAATGATAATCTATCAAGAAGAATGCCTTCCAACCTGTATCGATTAAGAAGCAATTGTATTTCTACTGGAATAATTAACAGTATTCCCAAGGCTAGTAAAGCTTTCTTTTTACAAAAGAGGGACACGAGAGTTAAGTTAATATTTTGTAGAAACAATCTGAACTCCGGGTCCTTGCAATATTCTTAAGACTTTATATACCTTTCCTAGACAACACGGCCCCTTGAGCCTCTCAAAAGCTTTAAGTTGTTTTATTTACGGCATCTGTACATTATTTTCTACTTTGCGGTTTTGTTCTTCTTTCTAAAACACAAACAGCAACATTTTAAAACATCTTTGTAATGTTATTTAAAAGCTACATTGTTAGCTTCGTAGTTTCATTGTTATTGGCACATTCTCTCCGTAAAAAAACACCGCAGAAAGTTTTTAACAGACGGTTTACAGCCAAATTAAACATACTGAGAAGTTTATATTTGTAAAACCTCGAAATTTTAAGTCCTTATTATCATCAGTTAATAAACTATTCAATTATTACAAGGGCATGTTCCCTTTTCGTTTCTGGTATCAAATTATTGTGTTAGTATGCACAACTGACCAACATCAAAATATCCAGAAAGACATTAATACAATTCCTCAAAGTAAATATATAAACCATTATGACAATATACAAAAAATCGTATATGATAAAAAAAATACGGGAAATTGTATTCGTGTCGCATTTGTCATATTGAATCTGCATAAATCAAATAGTTTAAAAAATAAAATTATATTTTGTAACATCATCAGCTATGTTTATGGCTTATGGAGTGTGCGCATTAAGCATCAATACATGCATACAACTCTAAATCGTTTTCGACTTCTTAGCTTTTATGAAACGTTTTACGTGACAATGAACACATAGTTTTAATGTATTGGTGTCTCCAGAGTAATACAGCACCCGCTGGCGACAACAACAACCTTGAAAGCACATATTTACAGATGTACTTAACTTAAACTATTCTTCAATTTAGCTTCACTTAACTTGTATTGTCAAATTAGTTTTCTTACATAACTCTTTAGCATTTGCATTTAATTTGATAATATGAAGACTAGAAAGAAAAATAAATCGGCGAGTAAGCTGAGAGTTTGCTCTGTCAATCATCATCACACTGCCGAGTAAGGGTTCTGCTAAAACTGATCAGAGTGAAACTAAGAATTAGAAACACTATTGTTTTCGATTTCTTTATTTTCATAAAATATTTATTATGTAGTAGGTGTTATCCACATTTAAAGTTTATGATCATAGGTTTTCACTAGCGTGAAATTGTAGCTAAAGGCTTTATTATTTTAATTTATTTGTAAATATCTGTTTGAGTCGATAATTGGGTTTTATACACTCACTTATATTGGGTTCTGCGCAAAAATGTTCTTTAAGTAAATGAGTAAATGTTACACTTAACGTGACGAGGAAAAACAGGTATTTGTATGTAAATATACAGCAAAATACTGCTCTCTCAATAGCTGAACGCTTTGTTCTATTCGTATGTATTCCTCACAAATTCAACAAATGTTTCTGGTATTGAAAGATATAATTTAGCACAAATACACTACAACGTATTGTAAATTATATACTTCAACTCGAGCAAGCGCTCATGCAGATGGTTACTGTCTCCATTTTGGGAGACAAAATAATTCGGGATTTACCGAAAGCAGACACACATTCAGTAATTTCAGCTTTTCTTATTGCAATATCTTGATTATTATTAATACGGTTAATCATTGCTGTATCAAAAGGGACATTGATTGTAAGCTCATCAAAGCAATCCTACTTATCAATGAAATGATATTTCATTATGATTATCTTACATAATCATACAGATGTTTATCGTTATAATTGAAGAGCAGACAACCATCTACATTTTGTTATTTGGGTACCATTGGCTGTTAAACAAATATGCATTTTATATTGATTATTATATCCTTTCTCCAATCTAAGAATCGGCTCGATAATACAGGACAAATTTCAAAGATAGCCAGCTTATCAAGATGATTTAATGAGATAACATAAAGAACTACCCTGTAATGGTACTATGCATCGGAGACAATATTCACTGTAAAACAAATTTGATAAGCTAGGACTTCTTGCAATGTTTGCTTTTAAGAAAATGTTTTTGATGGCAAATTGAAAATACTGATATTTATCACTGTCTGTCAACTTTCTCAAAGATTGTTATCTATGAAGCTGAAGGACTTATAGCCATATCTTCTGACACTGCAGACATTGAAAACCACTTTTTGGTAAAGTCTTAAGTTGCAGGAAAACACAATACCTTCATTATCAAGGACGTGTCCATACACATTTTTAAAATTTAATAAAGTATTAACTTAAATTCATAAATCATGTTATCATGTGTTATACATTTAGCATTCTGAATTAGATAGTCATTTGAATTGATATAAACACAGTCGGAGCAGGACTATCAATGATTATTTAACAACAACATTATATTGTATTCATTCTATTTTATTGAATCAAACTTATTTGTTAAATACAGCAAAATCTACGATATACCGTTACATTATTGCAGATAATATTTCACCAAATATACGTAAAGCAGCCTACTTTTTATTATAAGTTTCAACACGGCATAACATTATATGTTGATTAATAATAACCACCACCACCACCACCACCACCGTTTTTCNTTTCCGGATGATAACTCAAGAACGCTTAGGCCTGGGATCACGAAACTTCATAGGGACATTGGTCATGACCGGCAGGAAACCCCTATTGATTTGCAGGTCACTAGGTCAAGGGTCAAGGTCACGGTGACTCAACACAGTAAAATGGACCACCACCACCACCACCACCACCACCGCCACCGCCAAAGACTCAAATAGCATTTTAGTTTTTAGTCTGTTTACTAGCAATGTATTGATTATTTTACCAAGGCCGTGAAGGTACGCCATAATGAGCCATATTTTTTGTGTGTTCACTGACAACATTTACACGAACTAAATGTTCAATAAAATTAATTTTCACAGATTATGTTTTGAGACGACAAGTGTATTTAATATAATAAATGTGTAAGTCAATACAAACAAACTATTTACGCATGACATTTTTAATTTATTGTGATTAGTCAGTCATTAATGACTAAAACACAATTTTATTGGAGCAAACAGTCAGTGCATAGCCATATAAAATTAGAACATTTTATATTTACAAAGCATGTCAAGGGATTCTGATCGATGAAATTTAGTTTAATTATGGAGAATGTGCTCAATATATTCGATGTGAGTTTCATATTTGGAATCTAAGAATTACTCAAACGAAGTAGATATTAAATAAAGTAATATTTGTATTGATAAATAATCATTTAAACATTCTTATAACAAGACACACACAACAGCGACAAACTTTACCATACAATTTATATAATTTGAAAATATCTGAGGCATTTAATAGCAGAAATTATATTTATAATATTCCATATTAATTAATCGGTTCTATGCTTGTTTGCGAAATTTATATATTAGACAAACTTATAAGTTCAGATTGTGTTGTGGTTTTATTGAGCTGAAGGAAATTTCACATACTCGACTTAGCATAATAAAGCCTTTTTAAAACGCGGTGGCGTGATTATGTATAACAAACACAAATAAAGATATAGTTGAATTCCGCCTAAATATCATGGATGTTGCACAGTCAGCACATCTTCTCCTTTCTCGGAAGTTTTTCAGAACCATATCGACCCGTTTATATCCTTAAACCATGCGATAATAATCGAATTCGAGATAAAGCGCGTGATTAAGTTTTATAATATATTTGATCGATACAAAGTGCTGGTTCAAATAAATCTATCAAACGCATATATAGATGGTTCAATAGAGCACACGAGTCGATGTCGACTCTTAAGTTTGCTCTACGTTTAAATATCTGCACACATTTGTATATGCTTTATTTAAAGGGATTTACCCAAACATCGTTAAAACCTTCGAGTCCCATGACTGGTATCCTTTCTCGTATAAATCCAGTGAGTTATACGATGCTGTTTTAATAACAGCATGTCCCTAAATATAAAATTTGAAACCATAATTTGATTATAAAAAAAGCTGACAATCTGCGGTAGTTTCAGAGCAATAGGAACAATTAAATCTAAAACATACATAACATAAAAAGTAGACATACCATGAATTAAAGTTGTCAACGTATTACCAATGCAATAAATTCAATTCAATTAATTGTGCATTTCAAAGCAAAGTCTGCAATTGGGCTACCAACACAAAACTGATATACATGTACAACAATACCTCCATCCAAATTTATGTAATTTAGCGAAAAATATCTTCTATTCCTTTTTAGCTACGTATAGTTTATAGAAAGAGCCTCGATTTGTAAATATCTTTATAAAACCTTAGTTTGTTCATGTTGTGCATACAATTGAGCGAATACATGCATACACTATACTTGACTTAGCACTGCATCATGTGAATTGTTTTGTTCTAATACATGACCTGTCTGTTTACCGCGGTCACTTACTCTGTTTGCAGTGTGATGGAACACTATACACGATCTCCCACTGGGATTATCGATTCATTGCGTTGTTTTATAATTTAAACGCATAAAACTAGTTAGATTCTATAAAAGTAAATGAGTAAATGTATGTTTCTTTGTGACTTAAAAACCTCTGATGCTTGAATGTAAATATACAGTACAATGCTGCTCTTTCATAGCTTATTTATTCCTCGAAAATACAACAATGTTTTGCTTCCGTTGAAAGATATAATGCACAGTTAGGCAAATTACAAATACGCGGTAGCTCTTTGGCAGCTTTTTACTGCCTCCCTTTTGTGACACAAACATCAAATCGGAATTTACCGAAAGCAGATGCATGTTATGTAATTCAATATGTTGATATTGATATTAATACGGTATGTCATATCTGTATTTCAGGACGCCACTATTGGGACGCGGAAACTATAGTATTCTTAACAATGACTAGATGTATAAGAATACTTTAATGATTAATACGAGCCCTTTTTCTGTGAAGGCTGTCAATTTTATTTTCCTTAAATGAATATATAATTATAAGCACAGGCAGCTATCTCGTGAACAAATCAGTAACAAATGGCTGATTGGTTATGTTGATTTAAAACTGATCTAGACGTATTTGATCAAAGTAATTTTCGCCAACTTTTGAAATTGAGATGCAAAATATGCACGGTACGAATATCAAATGTAATTCTTTTGATGTATATGTAATGAGTGGGTGAACTTCGGTCACATACAAAAACTTTCATTTTGTAGCTGTGATATACACATTTAGTATTAATAATACTTACACATGATTTCTATATAAGAATAATCAAATTCTTTCGTTGAACCTTTTAGTATTTATACTTTTGATTACCTTAAATGTATTAAATTACACTTTATTCAAACTTTCCATTTTAAAAGACGACACACTTTGTGTAATTGACAAAAGGCATATAAAGTAGGTGTTATTTTAAAAGACAGTTTAAAAATTGAGTGAAAAAACAAACAGTTTTCTATTCATATTCAATGGCTTAAAAAATATAAAGAGATCCTTTATTTTAACTATTTTTGTAATACTCACATTTGTTAGTGTTTCGCATGAACTTGAGCGAATAAATTACTTGACTAAACTTGACTTACCGTGTATGGTTTTATTCTTAAACATGATTTGTCTGTGTTTCGCGGTCACGGACTCTATTTGCAGCGAACTTAAAACACTTGTACAAACGGTAGTAAACACGATATATTGCTCTGAGAATATCGATTTAGTGCGCTATAATCAAATAAATACGTTAGTTCCTACACGAAGAGTATGCGTTAAGTAACTGGGTAAATACACCTCTCAATATGATTAAGCAACTTCTGGTATGTGTTTGTAAATTAAACAGTACTATACTGCTATCTTTGAGCGTAAAGCCAGGTTCTTTACGTGTTAAGTATTTGCAAATAAAAGAATGGTTTGCTTGTTTTGAACCATATACTATAACACAAATAAAATACAAGTAAGCAATTTAAATATTTAAATGCAGATAATTATTGTCTCCCTTTTGTGAAAATAAGTCGGTATTTCCCGTAAGTACGTACATTGTTTGTACATGTACATTTTTGATCATGAGTGGTCATAGCGGTTGAACGTATTCTCTGGACGCCGTTTAAAGTTGTGATTTTGTACAGTTTAAAAGTATATGAAAATTTGGAAACAAGACTATCAGTTAGATCTATCAAGTATAGTGCTTAAGCTGGATTTTTGAAGGTAGAAAAAAAAGCATTTAATGCTGAAAATTGAATAAAGTGTCAAAAAATCAAAGGTTTTCGCGTTTCAATGTGAAAAAGTGCACGGGATTCTAATGAACACGGGTCAACGTAACTGAACGCATATGTGCTATGTGCTAATTGGATAGGATTAAACCATGACCATACCGACAGGTAAATAACTATTCGAATTAAAATCCAGGTTGTGTTGTCAAATGTGTTGATAGTGACGCACGAAGTTGATAGTAGGAACTGTTATATTGTGAACATTTTTTCTCTGCATGCGTTGCATGCTTTGCTTAAGCTTGTTTATCGGCTATTGATCAATTTAGCTGTCCACGCCACACTATCATATACAGCGCACAATGACTAGAAGTAGAAATAAGCGAACAAAGGACGAAGCGTCACCTGGTTCAACTACATCCCAGCCTGGAAAAATCCAGATCATGTCCGATAAAACACCTCCCGCAGTTCCAGGCGGAGCTGTGTCGACGTGCACGCCTCCTAACAGTGCCACTGGTAACAGCCAAGAATCGCTCACGCCAACGCAGCAGATGTTTGGCCAGTTTTTTCCCGCCCCATCTGCAATATTTGCTGCGTGAACTTGTCACTTCCGTAACTCCCGTAACTCTCACCGGTATCCAACCAGCACAGGCCGTTGTTGCATCAAGTGTCACACAGGACCAGGATTCGATACAAGCGATCTTCGATAGGCTGTCAAGTATCGACAGCAGACTTTCCAAACTTGATAGAATTGAGAAGGATGTCTCTAAAATCGCTCAAAATGTTACGCTTGTGGAGGCAAGAATGAGTGACATCGATAAAAAGTATGCTGAGGTTACAACACGACTTCTTGAACTTGAAACTAGCAGAGCTTTCGATAGCAGTCTGTGCGATGATTTACGTCGTAAACACTCTGAGTTAGAAAAATCAATTGATATTGAGAAAATAACATCTGATTCTTTGTCGAGAACCGTCAATGATTTAAAACAGCTAAATGACGTATTAGACGTGGTTAATTTGAAAGCACACCCTATGCGTGACAATCTTCTATTCTTCAACTTTGCGGAAGAGCATTCATTTGATGATAGGAAAAACGAAGATTGTACCGCAAAAATTATGTCTTTCTGTGAATGNTTTTAGTGAAACAAATCGCCTATGAGAAGCTCAAAAACTCCCCATACCACGTGTCGGATCAATATCCTCGTAAAATCGACGAACGACGGCGGAAGCTTATCCCGTATTTAGTTCAGGCGCGTTCCCTCGACAAAAAGGCCTCACTCTCCGTGGATAAGCTGTACATAGACGGAAAGCTATACAACGCAGACCGACTCCCACCTGGTCCGACTCCTGAGCTGCCATCACGAGGTGGGTTTAACTTCCGGAACACTAAAAGCACTGCACCGAACCAACGGGCAGGGCCTACCATCAATGATCCGTCTGAATTACGTAATTCATCGGCGGAAAACTCCAGGCGCATCACATCGGATATGCCGCCATTCAGTGGGTCCGACGTCCAAAACGCAAATCGTGATGCGTCAAACCACAAGTGTGGCAGCAATACCCCGTCAGCACCCTGGAAAACCCCGCCTGCTATACGGAGCAGCACCGTCGATACTTCCGGTACCGCTGACTAGTACCCGTCTAAGAAGCAACTAAGCTTTCTGTTATGGAACGTTCAAGGACTAATCTCTAAACTTAATGATAACGACTTTATAAATTATGTATCTAATTTTGATATATTATTATTCTGTGAAACATGGCATTCGAATACTGCAAATGTTAGCATTGCCAATTTTGATAATTTCTCTTGTCCAAGACCATTAACTAACAAGAAAGCAAAACGCAATAGCGGTGGATTGATGATTTATTGTAATAGTAAATACGCAGACAAAATTGAGCTAGTTGACATCAATTTTAAGGGATGTATGTGTTTAAAATTATGTAAGTCTCTCTTCGGATCAGACACTGACATTTTCTTGATCCATTGCTATTTTCCACCCGAAGATTCACAGGTTTATAAAAATAGAAATTCACCTTTGTATGACTTTGATTTTTTTGAAACTATTTCACAGGATTTGCTCCGGTATTCTGCTCTCGGGGATGTTATTATTACAGGCGACCTTAATGCACGCATTGGCAAGGAAACAGATCTAGTGGAAAATATTAACCTTGATAGGTATATTAATATGCCGACCATTTCATTCGATGTTGACAGACTGCCGGTTCGAAAATCTGCTGATGTAAAAGTAAATACGTACGGATATAAATTATTGTCGTTGTGTAAACAGAATAATCTATGTATAGTAAATGGGCGATTAGATCCGGGTGACTTCACGTGCTATAATTTAGCTGGACATAGATTTGCGGCCAGTGTAGTCGATTATGTTATATGCGATTACGAACTATTTAATCGGTTTAATAGTCTGTGTGTACATGACATCACGGAGTTCTCAGATCATTGTCCAATTGAGTTTCATTTAAATTGTATCGACCGTACATTTAATAATAGCGGTAGTCACACAGTTGATAAACTGATATGGGAGGATAACCCATGCAAAAAGGATCAGTTGAATTCTTTATTGCGTGAAAATAAACATGTATTTGATGATTTGCAAAAACAATTCTCAGACGGTTTAACTGATATTAACACATATGCGAAATCCTTGTCAAGTACAATTTTTGATATGTCATTTATGGTTTACGGTAAAGCGTTTCGTACTAAAGGGAGTAAAAATATGAATAATAAAAAGAAAACATCTTGGTTTAACACTGACTGTAGAAAAGCTAAGTCGGTTTTTTACCAGAGTAAACTTGTTTATAAAGATTATCCCAGTGTTGATAATAGAATTACTTTTTTAAATGCAAGAAGTGCTTTTATTACCACCAAACGGAAGGCCAAAAAATGTCATTGTTTATCTGAAAAAAAAGAAAATATCCGCACTTAGTCGAACTGGTTCTCGCAAATTTTGGAAACACGTTAATAATTTCAATAGTAATAATCGTTGTAAAGCCCCTGATATTTCGCCTGAGGATTTTGTTAATTATTTTTGTAATGTGTCAAACAATCCCAATGATAGCTCATATAGGGATACTAATGACTGCAACTATGAATTGCATGAAGATATTATTATTGATAGTTTAGACCGTAATTTTAGTGTTGATGAGATTTGTAAAACTATAAGTGTGATGTCAAGATATAAAAGTTGTGACTTATCTGGCAATGTTGCCGACTTTTTTATTGATGCCAAAGATTTTATTGCTCCGTATTTGATGTGTATTTTCAATCATATATTTGACACAGGTATTTATCCAGAAGAATGGTCCAAAGGAGTAATTGTGCCGATTCATAAAAAGGGTTGCAAATCTGACCCATCAAATTACAGGGGTATTACATTAATAAATACAATGTCAAAAGTATTTTCACTCTTGCTAAGAAATAGACTTAACGCTTGGTGCGAAAGTGAACAAAAGCTGAATGAAGCTCAATTTGGTTTTCGTGATAACCGTAGTACTAGCGATTGTATTTTTATCCTTCATAGTATAATACAGAAAGTACTTGCTAATAAACTAAAATTATATTTTGCATTTATTGACTATCAAAAGGCTTTTGACACTGTTATACATGACGCTCTATGGATGAAATTAACTAATTCACAAATAAGTTCTAAAATGTTAAAAATGCTTAAATCCTTATACTCGAATGTTAAGGCCTGTATAAGAAATAATGAAAATATGTCGTATTCTGAATTGTTTGATCTAACACTTGGTGTAAAGCAGGGCGAGCCTCTTTCGCCTCTTTTGTTTATATTATTTATAAATGACATCAAGGACTATATGGACTTTACTAATTTGTCTGTAAACGATATTGAAAAATTGTCACTATATATGCTTTTATTTGCTGATGACATTGCATTATTTACGACGGATCCAAAAAATCTCCAGACTCAACTTGATTGTATAAATAGATTTTCTTGTCAATGGGGCCTTAAAATAAATGTTGATAAAACAAAAATTTGTATTTTTGAACGCAAAAAGTCTAGAAACAATTATACTTGGTGTATCAACAATATTGATGTTGAGATTGTTGATAGTTTCTGTTACCTAGGCATGAAATTTTATTATAACGGAAACTTTAACCTGGCTATAAAAACACTTAATGAACAGGCACTCAAAGCATATAATGGTCTTTTATCATTGTTTACTAGAGTATCATTAGATATTAAAACTAAGTTGCTACTGTTTGATTCCAAAGTTGCGCCGATTATTCTTTATGGTAGCGAGATATGGGGCGTATACGACTTTAAGGAAGTAGACAAACTTCATGTTAAATTTTGTAAATATATCCTTGGCGTACGTCCCCAAACATCCACAGTTGCAGTCCTTGGGGAATTAGGCAGATTTCCTCTTTCGGTCATTTGTAAGGAAAGGGCCTTAAAGTATTGGTGTAAAATAATGAAAAATTCTGAATCTCTTCCAAGCAAAATATTTCAAGAACAAATACATGATGTAAGTTTCAACTCATTAAATTTAAAAAATAGCTGGGGCAAGGCCGTTAATAATTTATTAAATAACCTTGGATATGGATACCTATGGCCAATGTTTGATTATAACTGTAGCTATGTGCATATGTTAAAACAAAGAATCCTTGATCAATATATACAGACTTGGTGCGAAATTGTTAGTTCACAAAGCAAATTATATTATTTTAACACATTTAAAACTGTTTTCAAATATGAAAAATATCTAGATGCAGTAGACCATGATAATTATAGAATCGCATTAACAAAACTGAGACTGTGTTCCCACCAGCTTGCGATCGAAACAGGTAGATTCAATAATGTTGATAGAGTAAGAAGACTTTGTAAACTGTGTAACCTAAATGTAGTTGAATCGGAATTCCACTTTGTACTATGTTGTCCCTTGTTTCAAGAGTTAAGACGAAAATATAATATCCCAAATGCCTTTATGAGGATACTCATAAAGAAAGTGTGCTAGGGCGATATTGTTCATGCAATTTTATTTGTTTTTACTTTGTAATATTTAATCAGTACTTTGCAATATTAAATCAGCAGACATCAAACACTGTACAATACAATTATAGTTTTAATATCCAAGTATTGATCTGCTTTACACATAGCCTTTGAGTTATATGCAGTAAGCATCAATACATACAATAACAACGATAATATTTTATAATGGACCATGGACAGATAGGTTATACTTTTTCTACTTAATACACATGCCGATGATTGGATGAATTCAAAGGTCATATTAATTGCATACCTATTTATTTGAGGAGGACTACGATATGTTTTAATTCAAGAAGTCCTCTATTTCGCAGCTTCCCTTGCGTTTATCTTGTCAGTGTTTCCGCTCGGAAATTATTGTTTCCCACCTATTACTTTGGTTATTCCTCCTGGATTCAAACACACGATTGGAGCAAGAAGATGCAATGTCACGTTAGATGCTAAACATCACGTGATCCCTTAGGTATTTCAAACAATAAATATTATATTGTATTTATATGAATTAATTTTCAATACGGATTTAAGACCCGTAGCATGTATTTTCCACTATTTTTCTCGGAATTCTAGTTATAGGTACAAAATAACAACATCATGTGCTTAATTCTTATTTCTTTGCAAATTTCTTGAAAACTACAAATGTGTTTACATAAAACAGTAGTGTATGTTTAATTACTTCATATAATGTTTCACTGTAACATTTCACTAATATCTAAAATACAAAATGTATCGACAAATCGTAACAACCTAACCTGGCAGTGCTGATTGGTATGCCATACTCGAATTCCGGCATAAATACGGCGTCTTCTATCTAGGTAGTTTATTTATTTAATGTTAAATATCATTGAGTAAAAAGAACGCTCAGTATGCCTACGGAAGTAAAATTGTGTACGGATGGTGTCAAATTACTCGGATGTAATGTCCCAACTGCGTTTTCTAACGCTTGCAGTGTAAACAGGGGCGTTTATGGCTATAGAATTAATGTAAATAATGAATACTATTTATTACAGTTAATTGTTTAGTTAATAAGTTATTTTGTTCAAAGATTCTGGCTCCACGAAGAAGTATCTTTAAGAGTTTTATAAAGAGTTTATTTGATAATACAGTAGACAATAAGTCC
>VMBQ01009427.1:0-26567 GCA_007657795.1 Dreissena rostriformis
TTTTGCCGATTTTCCGGGACATGTATGAATAAAGTGATCTATATTTATATAGACATATATGCATTTTTGGTACTAATTTTTTCGCGATATTCATAAGTTAAATTACTCATGTAACTTACCTGGAATAAACAAATTTACCATCCATAAGATCAATGCACAAAAAATCATTATTTAAACAAGACGAATAAATTAGAATTCTCATCGTAAATTGCTAAGTCGGAAAGCCTATCTGAAATACACTAGATCAATTAACATCAAATTAAACAATACTACTTCCGTTACTAGATACAAGCCACATGTCTTTCGTGTTAGAATAGAGCGCAATATTGCTTTTGTGTGCATGTGACATAATCTGCAGGAAATGCGTGGGCGTATTTAGTCACTGTATACACTTCACAAGTGGACTGCGTGTTACACGGGTGATGAATGCAGACGTTGTCCCTAGTCAGGCAAGAAGGTTCATATTTTCACTTTATACGCGACATTAAAATAAATTTTATTAAAAGTGCACCCCACATGTCGTCTGCTTGAAAAGTGTGGGTGTATAGATGTAAAAAAAAATACAGTGCAGAAAATCACAAGAACTATAGAAACTACTTTCATTTAAAAAATTGTCCTGTAGTGCGTAGTTTCAAAACTTAGTGATAGTGATCGCGTACGATAATAATGCATTTGATTTCTTAAAACAAAACGGAACGAGTACGCTCGTTATCATCAGGAAACCATTTCACTGTTTCGAGTAACTGTGACCTTGACCTTTGACCTAGTGACCTGAGAATTAATAGGGGTCACCTGCCAGTCATGATCAATGTACCTATTAAGTTTGATGATCCTAGGGGTAAGCATTCTTGCGTTATAATCCGGAAACTATTTTACTATTTCTAGTCACTGAAACCTTGACCTTCGACCTAGTGACCTCAAAATCAATAGGGGTCATATGCCAGTCATGATCAATGTACCTATAAAGTTTCATGATCCTAGGCCTTTAGCTTTCTTGACCGACAGACCGACATGTGCAAAACAATATACCCCCTCTTCTTCCAAGGGGGGCATAATAATTGCTTATATTGATGTATGACAAGCATTGAAAAATAATGATAACAATTGTTTATGCAGTTATATGCAAGTATTAAACTGTCAAATTACTGTAAACGTATAGAAACTTGTCGGTATGNGTATAATGGAAAATTTCAAAAGGCCATAACTCTGTAGAAAAAAAAAAACGACCAGAACTGGCTGATAATATGCACATCTCCTCCTGGAAGTGAAGCTTCCCATAAAGTTTAATTGAATTCCGGTCATTAATTGCTGAGAAAAAACCCGGACAAAAATTGTGCACAGACGGACGCACGGACGGACGGACAGACGAAGCGGCGACCATATGCTCCCCCAAACATTTTGGGGGAGCATAATAAAATTCATATATTCACAAATTTTACAAACATACATCTGTTAAGAAAACATTCCCTTTAGCAAAGTCCAATGTAATTTTCAAACTTTATCAGGAACTGTGACTTATGCTCCACTAACTGTATTTTGTATTACTAAATCAAAGTGTTTTTTTTTAATTAAAGTATTAACAATTTCAGCCCGATTTGTTCAAGTTATAATAGGTTGTTGGGTATAATAGGTTGTTGAGTAAAATAGGTTGTTGAGTTATCAATACTGGAGTTAAATTAGTGATATGGTTAATTTAAATTTGTGTGGGTTGAGGAACATTCTATTTTGGATTTTGGAATAGATATACATCCCACAATGGTCAAACATCATATTAACAAACGCCATTTAAATAATAATTAAAACGTTTTACGGTTTATAATGATGTCATTATACCACAATAATGTTACAAGTATGAATTCTGAACGTTTGACTTCAACTTTACCGGTACTTACTACTGAACAAATTAACTGCACATAAAAGTAGGTAGGCATGTCAAAACTGATTTCTTTTTTTGTCTTCCAGGCACTATATGTGAATATTTAAAAAAAGGTATGCACTAATATGTTTTTTTCCTCTGCTTAGCATGTGTGCATAATTAACCCTTTGCATGCTGGGAAATTTGTCGTCTGCTAAAATGTTGTCTGCTGAATGTCTAAAATTAGCATTTTCTTCGATTTTTTTTCCAAGAATACTATCAGAATAGCAAACAGTTTGGATCCTGATGAGACGCCACGTTCTGTGGCGTCTCATCTGGATCCAAACTGTTTGCAAAGGCCTTCAAAATCCGGTTCCAGCGCTCAAAGGGTTAGGAAGTGTACGAGGTGCCATAATGGATTTCTGATTTTGGGATAAATGAATGTTAAATGAGGATATATTTTAGTGACCTTGTAATGCTTGTATGGGAGACGTCAGAGCTGCTCTCCTGCTGGGTCTTCGTGTACAGACTGGCCCCATTCCTGCTGTGAATGCTGATATTGCTGCCAGACAACTTCACGGTAACCAGGAAGCACTGGATACCCGACGACAGCTGACCGTCGCTGGTGGCTATCATTATCTCACCATTCTCCGTGTTGGCAATGTCGGCCGTCACGAGGCGGAGATGGCTGGGTGCCAGGTTCTCTGTCATAGATATCAGGGCTCCATCTGGCTGCTTCACACCTACACGCACCTGCATATGCAGCGGGAAGGAGGGGAGATAAGTAAGCAGGGTAATGGGAATAAGGAGTTTGTTTGTTTCGATTTTTTCCCCTTTTCAAGGATATTATATTCATATCATGGCAGTCAATTAACCTTTTCACACTTTTACCAGGTAAGCTAGTTTACCATTATTAACCCCTTTATGCCTAGCGTCCGCATGATGCAGAGTCCTTGTCAGGGTCTGCGCTGTTTGCTTAAAGGAATTTCTGTAAGAAATATTCTAAATATAGAAATCAATATTATAGACATCCCTAATTTTGAAAATAAATTGATCAAATTTAGAAGGATGGGAGAGTCCACTAAGAATAAATGGGTTAAATGCACAAACTCGTTCCAGTAAATGAAAACTTACATACTTGAATCAGTAGTAGGGGGCAAAACCATAGAAATTATTTCATGACAATCCACACACACATTATGTGGCCAGGCAGGGAATCAAACCTGCAATTTTTGAATTTGTTGTACAGCACTGTACCAACTGCACTAGGAGCATAGTTCAGTTGAAAAAAATAAACAAGAGGACCATGATGGTCCTTAAAAGCGCTCACCTTAGTTCAAGGTACAACAATAGTTGTGGAGTTTACCTGGTGACGTAGTTTTTTTACCACACTTTACACAGATTCAAACATGGCCTTGATATGGTCTAGAGTAACATTCTTAATAACAAGTCTCAACCAAATTTATTCATAAATATGTCTTATAAAGTGGTAATATGGTTTTTCTAAGATCTGACATGGTGACCTTGTTTTGAACATGTATGACCCAGACAAAACTTGGCCTAGATATTATCAAGATAAACAATCAAGTTTCACCAAGATTAAATCCTAAATGTGACTTTTAGAGTGGTTACGAGGTTATTCTATTATTTGACCAGGTGACTTTGTTTTTGAACACGCGTGACCCAGATTTGGACCTGACCTACATATTGTCAGGATAAATTCATCAAGATGGATTCATTAATGTGGCTTCTAGAGTGGTAACCATGTTATTTCACCTGGTGACCTAGTTTTGTGACACATCTGATCAAGATTAACAATCGGCCTAGATATTGTCAAGGTAAACATTCTGACCAAGTTTTGAAAGATTTTTCAAAAAGCAAAGATTCCAAAAAACTTTCAAATGTGAAATTGGACCACAAAGGCACAAAACAACATTTAAATATGCAATTTTATTTGGTATACAAGAGACACATTCATCTTGATAAGACAGATTATAATAACAACAACANTCTTTCATGAGGAGTCATGATGTCTGCTTATGAGACCATGAAACATTGTGTGAGTTTAAGCTGACAGGGCACCTCCTGACCAGTCTGACCGAATGCGCAGGCTGGTTCTGGAGTAACAGTTGTCATCTGCTAAAATGTCGTCTGCTGAATTTCTAAAATTAGCATTTTCTTCACTTTTTTTCAAAGACCACTATCAGAATAGCAAACAGTTTGGATCCTGATGAGACGCCACGTTCTGTGGCGTCTCATCTGGATCTAAACTGTTTGCAAAGGCCTTTAAAATTCGGTTCCAGCACTCAAAGGGATAATATCAGACTGCACAGGCTAATCTGTGATGACACTTTATGCACATGCATTAAGCCAGTTTTCCCAGAACTCGGCTCATATAAGACATTCATTCAGTCCCACAATTACAATGATATTATTCAATGATAATTGATCTTGTAAACACCCACAAAATATTATAAACAAGCAAATTCGTTGAATTGATATCCCCCGCCAAACTAGAGCTTTGTCACAGACGTGACGTATACCCCCACATGCTGCATTGACACGGAATATATACAAAGGGCCATAACTCCGTTATTAACAGATGGTGTACAATGCCATTTGGCGTGCATCATCCTCTTATCCATATATATACTCATACCAAGTTTCAATAAAATCCGGACAACGCCAAAACAATATCTCTCCGCCTTTGGCGGGGCATAACAAAACAACATTTAATTCAGTTACACAGTTTAAGTCCTGTTTTTATTTTTTTCATTATAAACGCAATAATTTTTGTGAAATCACATTGAAATAGCATTCTAACAAGAGCACCGCATAGCGGGTGCCAACGCTCCGCTGTGGGTGCAGTTTTGAATAAATTAGAGGTCACAGTGACCTTGACCTTTGACCTAGTGACCCAAAAATAGGTGTGGCGTGTAGAACTTATCAATGTGCATCTACACATATGAAGTATCAAAGTGGTAGACGGAATCACTTTGATTTTAGAGCCAATGTTAAGGTTTTCGGACGACGCGGATGGCGGACGAGCTGGCTATGACAATATCTCGGGCTAAAAATAATGATCAAATAAATGCATGTTTAAAATAGCGAGAGGATAAACTTGTTTATAAGATGCTTTTTGCCAGATTAGTTTGTAGAAAAAGTGTACGTTTCAATATAGTCTTCTTATTTTCATCAAAATAATCATGACTTGTTACTGTATAATTATTTATTGGTCTTAACGACTCCAAGAATTGATGAGGTTCGACTATAAATGAACTGTGGGCAAACTGGGCATAATGTATGCGCGTAAAGTCATCCCAGATTAGCCTGTGCAGTCCACACAGGCTAATCTGGGACATCACTTTACGCTTTTATGTTTTGTTTTTTTTAAATTCTCTTCTTAGCGAAAATCCAGTTTTAGCGTAAAGTGCCATCCCATACTAATCTGGGACAATACTTTACACTCATGCATTTAGAGTCCTGCAAGAATTAATGAGTTACGTTTATAGATTAATCTATCCCACCTGACTGCCTCTGCCTCATTCTGTATAATGCCCATGCTGGACTTGAGGATTCGGTTCTGCCGCTCCGTGTACTTGAGGTCCTCCCGGTACTCCTCAATCTCCCGTTCCTGCTCCTCGATCGCACGCCGGGAGTCGTTCAGTTCATCTTCTGTCTGCTCCTTCTCCCGAAGCGTACGCTGCAGCTCAACCTGCAGAACAACACGGGTACATGGAGCTGAACATCCATAGGGGATTTTATATTTACTTTCAAAATCTTGAAGTATGAAATTCCTGGTCCAGCGAATACAGACGCTCACAATCTCAAACTTAGTCTCAATTCAAAATGAGCCTCGCTCTGTTAAAAAAGGGCTAAATGCATGTGCATATAGTGTCATCCCATATAAGCCTGTGCAGTCCACACAGACTTATCAGGGGCGACAATTTGCGCTTTTTAGGAATATTTTGTTTAAAGGAAGTCACTTCGTAACAAAAATCCTGCCAAGGCGGAAAGTGTCCTCCCTGATTAGCTCGTCAGACTTCACAGGTTAATGTGGGATGACATTTTACGCACATGCTTTTAGCCCAGTTTTCAAAGAACGAGGCTCAACTTTTGAAATCTTGAAGAATTAAATTTCTGGTCCCGTGAATACAAACACTCGCAATCTTAAACTAAAGTCTCAACTCAAAATATTGATAAATGCAGAATTGAATTCATGAATGTTCATAGTTGCGGGGCCAGGTACTATATTTTGACGTAAATACTCATTTAAATTTGCAAAAAAATACTAAATGATAAGAAGCTGCCTTCAAAAAAGCTGATTCTTCGCTGAATGCATTGTAATTATAGATTTATTGGCCCATTTAATAAGTCTTTGTCCTTAAGGTAAAGTATTATTTAATTACTTTCTTAAAGTAAAAAATAAAAATGGAACAATAAATTCAGACATACAAATATTTTTAACATATACAAAACAAAAGCAAATATACTTTTTCTGAATCCAGACATTTTTCTGAAACACTATAATACTGTATATTTCATTTTCAAAGTTTAATTTTGCTAAACAAATCAATAAAATGTATCTTTCTCTCTGTTTTTTCAAGACATGATGTTTAAGGAATTATTTGTGAAGAGACAGCAACATCAAAATTAATTAATAATTAAATTAGCAAGGAAAAGATTAAAAGAAGTAATTAGTTACCAGTATGTTTATGAAAATCCACTGAGGACCTCCCTCAACATTACATTCACTTCAACATCAAGGAAAAGAACTAAACATTACTTTATCTTACCAGGGCTTTTAATGCTTTGTCCATTCTTACAGGAAGAAGTGACTTATAGCTCATACTTTTCTATGCAGCTTACATGTTTGTCTTAAGTTTTTAACATATAGTTGAATACTCACATAGTAAACTATACTATGGAAAAAATCTCTTAACTACATTTTACCTCTTTTAATAACACATTTCTAATAATAATGTAAATGTTTTTAAACGTCAAATGACGCTGTACATGATGATGTCATAAACGACGTTATATAAAATGGCACCAAAAATCGTAAAAATCATCACATACAACCTCATTTGACGTTTTAAAACATTTACCTTATTATTTGAAATGTGTCGTTGAGACGTAAAAATGTAGTTAACAGATCTTTTCCATAGTTTTGATAATGGCGCAATGCNTGTTATTTCACCTGGTGACCTAGTTTTGTGACACATCTGATCAAGCTTAACAATCGGCCTAGATATTGTCAAGGTAAACATTCTTACCAAGTTTTGAAAGATTTTTCAAAACGCAAAGATTCCAAAAAACTTTCAAATGTGAAATTAGACCACAAAGGCACAAAAAAAAACAATTAAATATGCAATTTTATTTGGTATACAGGAGACACATTCATCTTGATAAGACAGATTATAATAAAAACAACATTTGGATCTCACAATAAAGTAGATATTAAACTTTTATTTCAAATATTCGGATGGTACTGCTTTACTGGAATTAGTGNAAATGCCTTTACTGATCACTACATGTTTATTATAAATAGTACATGAATTTTAAATGTACTTAGTATAAAATATATATGAACTCACAAGTAATACTAAGAGCCTACTCTTAACTATTATTCAATATTTTGCATAATCGTTATTCATTAATAGTATAATTTTATAATATCATGCAACCTATAGTATAATTACCGGGAAGCTGGCGGTTAGGAATAACTTACATTGTGTTGCTCTCTAACGGGTTGTTATTGCGAGTATTGTCTTCGAACGAATAAATTATTGTTTGAACATTTATTTCGACTTGTGTCGTATTTTAAAATAGATGGAACAAGCGTAACACTTTATTAACAGCTATTTAAAAGCTATAAGTAATCAAGTATTTAAAACGGTATACCTCAAAGGAGAGGTCCGTAACAACATTCTAAAAACGACAATTTTTCATTTTAATTGAAAGTGCAACATTTGTATAGTCTGGATACGTTTGCGTTCATTTGCCTTATGTTAAGGGGTGTTGCTGCAGTTTTGCTGATTTTTTTTCAATCAAATAGATTTTGTTCAAAACTTATATTTAAGTAATGCATACAAATACTATATGAAAAATGAAATAATAACATAGGGTCACCGGCCTTGCTTTGATTGTATTCACCATTATATAACATGTACTTTTTCAGTAATACTGAAACATCTCTAATTGCGTAAAAAATATTAATAACCTATGAAATTGGCAACATGTAGATATTATATAAGCTATGATACATCATATACCATTTACTAAAATCAAACACTATCAATAAAACGGAGTACACAAGTTAAATTTTAAGAAATTTAATTTTTATAATTTTTATGTAACCAACAATTTTTTTTAGTTGTTCGCTTGCGAACAACTAAAGTTACTACCACAAATTTCAACCCAGAGTGTCTTAAGGATTAAAAACCTATGAACTGTCAGCATACGCACAAAAAAAGAGTTTGCGGCGCGGTTTCAGTTCCTGAACTACAGTCATTTACAAATTGACACATAATATGAATATCGTGTTAAATGGAATAGTTTTGAACGTATCGTATAAAGAAAATAACACTATTTTTTAACTATACGTGTCGCGGAAGAGTATTTTTTTATGAAGGAGTATATAGTCCACTGCGCTACGTGAGAAACGGAGTATTTTTTGCGCAGCGGAGGTCATTCACAATCTGAGGCTATTAATAGATCAGGGAAAATAAAAGATCGGCGCGGAAGGTATTCTTTACATAACATGTTTGCGTCATGAAAATAGTCCACTGCGTGTTACGTTAAAATCGCATAACACAGTTCTCCTTAAAGGTCACAGGTGCAGGTTAGCCAATAGATGCATTCGCGAAGACGCAGCGTACATGAAATACACACATGCGCGCGCGCAGCACAGCAGCTGAGGCTATTTATAAGCAACCTAAATAACAGCCGATTCCTTATCGGATCAACGAAGAGAAAAACGGATACACCCAATACCATTTTACTAAGTGATAAATATAACCATTATTTCTTTATGTAAAGCAAAAAAAGTAATAAAATAAAAATGTTTTATTATAATATGCATATAAATTCCATTTCATTTTTGTTTTATAATAATACGTTATACGCTGCTAATTGAGAATAATCGTGACGATCGGACATAATTAATCCATATTCGCTTAAACTCATAACACACATTTCACACGGTGAATATGCGACTACGATTTCTCCTGTATTCTCAATTGCACAGGCGATAACAATATTCGGCGTAAATGCTGACCTTGAAGTTAAGTTAGAAAATTTTCGTTACTAAATAATTAAATTGAAAATTATTGTGTATTTTTTCACTTGTTAGTTGCATAACCACCGCATGAAATATGTGTTATTATAGTCAAACCACACAAAAAAGTTCGTAGAAAACAAACATACTACGGTAGATTATGTGTGTCTTCGCATGGCTTGTTATGAGTTTATTTCTTCTCCATCGAAATATATAGTATGTCTTTTTTTGATTTACATGCAGTTTTCTTTCGAAACATTCAAATCACACTTTCATAGCCTCGTCATACGAAAATGGGTCTTATGGCGTTTCGGCCAGCGTAACTCATGCCCAGCCTGCGCAATTGGACAGTCTGGTCATAGGCGACGCTGTTCGCTATTAAATTACGCAAGGTTTAATGGTCTCATTATGCATCTCCTGATCAGACTGCGAGAAGTGCAGGCTGGGCTATAGCTATGAGGGCCGCATATGGCATAAGACCCATTTTCCCATGACGCGGGTCTTTAAAAATCTCATTGCGTATTGTAAATGACACATTTTAGCACAATGCTTTTTAATATAAAATTGAATTTAAACTGTGTTATTAATAGCAAACTTACAATTATGGGTAGCCTGTGCAGGCGTTCAGAAACAATTTCCAGACGGGCGGACCGAGTACGGCAAACATTTGTGGTTAGATAATTAAACGATTTCCCTCTTATCGTGACACTATACTCTTTCGCTAGTTTTTTTGTTTTCTCGTCTTGAAAGCAAAACTATGTAATCAACGTTTATCGATAGAACATTATGTCTTCTCCTGACGAATACAGACCATAAAATTCAGCGAGATGGATTTTAACGCGTAATTGTAATTTGGACACAATAAAGTGTTACATCCTTTACGCTGTGCACATACGAAGTGATTTGGCCAAAGTTTTCTCGATTCAGCCATTGAAATATTGGAATGTATTCATTCTGGTCTACTCGTGTTATGTAGAGGTCATTTAAGATGAAACGCTGGGTAAAACAGCTACCCCGAAAAAGCGCATTAGTGTTCTATACCGATCTTTATGACTACCTAATTCGTGAGTTAAAAGTATTGCTCGCAGATTTATTTTTTATTTATTTTCATCAATTATCTTCTTGTATTGTTTGAATTTGTATATGGTGTCAAAATATTAAAGTTGTGTAAAGGGAATTTCCATCATGAAAGTATATTCTTAGTGTGATAGGTTTCGATATTCCAACACTATTCATTTAATATGATGGTGATTGCAAATTTTATTTTATATTAATTGGTTCTCATTTTACAATTTTCATAATATTGTTCATGATTTCAGAACGTTTAAAAAGGGACAGGTTGTTGTTATCTTGTCTAAGTTATCTCTATAACATCAAAAGGATGATAAACAGTGCACACCCATATCGACATGTACGTTCAGACACACTCTTTATAAATTTGAATGGGTTGTGTATATTTCAAACTTGCGATATAAAAAGCAATAACTTAATTTAAACAAGAGCACAGCATATCGGGTGCCAACGCTCGGCTGTGGGTGCTTGGATTTTGTTTTTTTGACCTTTGACCTTGAAAGTCATCATTGACCTTGACCTTTTCACCACTCAAAATGTGCAGGTTGATGAGATACACATGAAAAACCAAAATAAAAATAAAAACATGTTTTGACCTTTGACCTTGAAGGATGACCTTGACCTTGCACTACTCAAAATGTGAAGCTCCATGAGATACACATGCATGCCAAATATCAAGTTGCTATCTTCGATATTGCAAAAGTTATGGCCAATGTTAAAGTTTTCGGACGACGACGAAGACGACGCGGAAGACGAGAGTGCTATGACAATACCTCGGGTTTTCTTCGAAAACAGCCGAGCTAAAAATGAGTTGCGTCAAAGGTTATGCATAGCGAACAACTTCAGTGCCTTCAGCGCTTTGATTTACTATGATTTACTATTTTAATCACATAAATGGAACTGAAAAAAGTTCTATTAAATAGAATTCTGCGAATCTGCTAATAAATGTTTATCAATGTGTTGTCATCATAAAACAAAAATAAAAAAGGGGTTCACCGCACTTTTAACAGAGATTTGAATTTTTATCAAGCCCTACCGTCTATGTCAAATTTCATAAAATACAGCAATTAGATCAAAACCCAAGTACCGGTACATAGATTGCTAGAAATATGCATAAACATGAGAAATTGTTTACAGTCTTAACTGGGATCACAACAGCTTACTAAAAAACAAAACAATACAATATGTAATCACAAACATAAGACTATATGTATGAAACTCGACCTTCATCAATAACTTACAGGGATTTGTTCACAGATTTCGGCATGTTTTGAAGTTTTTAATTAAATGCTTTAAATTGATGAATGCAAACAACAGGACTAAAGATCTCCAGTAAAAAACAAGAATGCAATTATAGAAAGAGAGAAAAGTAAAATGAAAGTTAACCGCACCTGGGATCGAACCACTGACCTTTGTATTATGAACGAACTCAACTCGGTCATTTGTGATGATACTTATTACAAAAATATTCGGATTATGATACTAGTACCATCGGTGTTGCTATAAATATATCCTCGGTTAAATAAACTGCCGCAACACCCCTTAACCTAAAATCAGCTTTACCAGAGGGGGTTATCACGTCGCCATTTTGTTTGTCACGTGATTACCCCCTCCGTTTACAAAGACTACAAAACAACAACAATCCTCACATAGAAAGAGTCACAGCCGACAAATAAGACGTTTTAGGTGTACATATGTATTATATTGTTTCTTGCTTCAGATTTTAGAATTTTGCTTTATTAAAGTCGCTCTTCATTATTTAGCACCATTTTGTTCCCAAGTTTGTTTTGTTTTCAAAGACAATAAATTAAAATATTGGCCCATCATTCAAAGGTTTTCCCGTGATGGACCCTTGTTTATGTATGAATGTCAGTTATTTTACGAAATCGAAGTATTACCGGTATTATAATTTGCTGAAGACGAAAAAGTTGTTTTGATTGATAATTTTTAATGATGGCCTAAGGGTTAAACATATTATTGTTTCATTCCTGGAAATGGTTTAAAATTAATGATTAAATTCAAACACATTGTTGTAACATTTATCATATACATGCAAATAAACATGACAAGCTAAATATGTACAGTTTTTTTTTACCTTATAATTGATAAATGGAAACAACTCCAATTAAAAAAGTGATTACAGTGGTTGAATAATTTATTTGCAGATACGATCATGCCTAATATTGTTTTTCTTGTGTCGCAATATAACTTTTAAATTCCGCACGTTTGATGCTGTGCATCGATGGCTCCTTGTATAAAGAGGTGTAGCTTTTTCGAAAATTGTTACCTCACCTAAGCGACCCAGGTTCAATCTCCGTGCCCGGTAGCATGTGGGTTTGGTTGGTGGTTACCATGCCGGAAAGGGTGTTTTCCTTAGGGTACTTTGCACCCCTCCCCCCCTCCAACAACCCAAGACCAAACCAACATTGAAAAATCTTTCAGTAACAAATTAAAAGTTGGAAATAGCAGTTATAATTCAAAATTCTTCTCAAATTTCGTAAGTCTATTAATGCAATTAGATAGCAGTGCTGGGACACACTCCGTGTCCTCACATAATTCAGCCTCAGGCCCAGAAGGACATCATAAACTTCGAAATACACAGATATATACACACACCAAAATTGTTATGGGCGCGTAAGTTCTCCTTTACCTCTAATGAACTCCAATTGTTATCGTTTAACTTATAATACTTCCAGGCTCAATAAAACAAACCGAAATGAAAACATGCGTGTACCAAACGCTTGATTATTTCTTGCTATTGGTAACGTATTACTCCAAATGAATCCATTAATCAGCTTTTAGTGTCATTGGCCGATTAAGCACGTCAAATTGCGGGATTAATACCATCGTTATCGCCGATTATTGTTGCATTATAACATGTACAGTTTATAATGGTGTTTATGTACGTATGATACAATCATGGTTTGTAAAGGCATTTGTAGTAGCAACAATAGCAATATATCCTAAAACAATTACAAAATAACAAATACACCAATAGCTGAAACTGCAAGAGGTACAACAACTTGAAGACACAGAAGAGAGTTAGACGGCAGGTAGAAGGCAAGAATAATACACATAGAAGGAAGGTAGATGAGACTGCAGAGGGCAAATAGAACACAGGTTGAAGACATGTATACGGCAGGTAGAAGATAGATTGAAGACATGTTGATGACAGGTAGAAAGTATGTAGAAGACATATTGAAGAGAGGTAGAAGGCAGGTAGAAAATGTAGTCTACATATAAACTTTACAAGAAGGCAAGTCGAATACATATAGAAGGCAGGTAGAAGGCAGGTTGAAGACATGTGTAAAGCAGGTTGAAGACATGTGTAAGGCAGGTTGAAGACATGTGTAAGGCAGGTTGAAGACATGTGTAAGGCAAGTTGAAGACATGTGTAAGGCAGGTTGAAGACATGTGTAAGGCAGGCTGACGACATGTTTAAGGCAGGTTGAAGACATGTGTAAGGTAGGTTGAAGACATGTGTAAGGCAGGTTGAAGACATGTTTAAGGCAGGTTAAAAACATGTTTAAGGCAGGTTGAAGACATGTGTCAGGCAGGTTGAATTCATGTGTAAGGCAGGTTAAAGACATGTGTAAAGCAGGTTGAAGACATGTGTGAGGCAGGTTGAAGACATGTGTAAAGTTGGTTTAAGATATGTGTAAGGTAGGTTGAAGACATGTGTAGGGCAGGTTGAAGACAGGTAGAAGACTTACAACAGACATGTTTAAGGCAGGCATATGACAGGTAGAAGACGGGTAAAAGGCAGGTTGAAGACAGGTAGACGGCATATAGAATGTCTGTAGAAGGCAGGTTGAAAACAAGTATATAAATAAGACTTAGATAAATAGAATTCTGGTAGAATACGATAGAAGGCGGATTAAGGACAGGTCGAAGGAACGTTGAAGAAATTGTATATGACAGGTAGAAGCTATGTTGTAAAAGGATATAAAGCATACATAATACAGGAAAAAGGCAGATAGACGACAGGTAGAATACAAGTTGAAAACAGGATGGAGGCAGGTAGAAGACATGCTGAAGGCAGTAACAATAAAGAAGACATGTCAAGTCCCAGCCGTTTTCGTGTTTATGTTTTCTTATATTCAACAGTTTAAAAGATGTAAATATTGTTAAACTAAAAAATAATTATGAATCATTTTCTAAGCAGTACACCATGGGTTCCTTTAACATATTTGTTTTGAAGTTTCCCCATAAGTACATCTTTATTGAGATTTCCCTAGAAACCTTTGTTACTACAAGCCATTCTTCCAAATGAGGTCTAGAATGTTGCCAAATCCACGCGCTCACATTTAATTTATAAATTTAGACGCTTCCAACACCGTAGAGGAAGGTGTTACAGCGGCGGGATCATCCTATATATTAGATTTATATTATACCATCCTATATACTAGAGACACTATGCCATCCTATATACTAGAGACACTATACTTTTTTACCACATTTATATAGCGCCTTTTTTATACAGTATGTGCGTTCAGAGGCGCTTCACATTTTTCCCCTGATCACTGGGTCATTAGTCGTCCGTTAACATCTTGGCACAGTATGCAGCCACGGCATATTGGCTTATTTCCCTCAAAGGTACCCATTTTTACACCTGGGTGGAGAGGAGCAGATGTGGGATACATTTCTTGCTCAGGAAAATTCCAGTGGTCAGGGCGGGATACGAACCAGGGACCTCTCGATCTCTAAGCCAGCGTCCTACCAATAGACCACTGCTCCAACTGCTATACCATCCTTTATACTTGAGACAATATACCATCCGATAGACTAGAGACACTATACCATCCTTTATACTAGAGACACTATACCATCCTATATACTAGAGACACTTTACCATCCTATATATTAGAGACACTACACCATCCTATATAATAGAGACACTATACCATCCTATATACTAGAGACACTATACAATCCTAATTACTTGAGACACTATACCATCCTTTATACTAGAGACACTATACCATCCTTTATACTAGAAACACTATACCATCCTATATACTAGAGACACTTTACCATCCTATATATTAGAGACACTATTCAATCCTATATACTAGAGGCACTATACCATCCTATATACTTGAGACACTATACCATCCTATATACAAGAGACACTATATCATCCAATATACTAGAAACACTTTACCATCCTATATATAAGAGACACTACACCATCCTATATATTATAGACACTATACCATCCTATATATTAGAGACACTTTATCATCCTATATATTAGCGACACTATACCATTCTATATATTAGAGACACTATACCAACCTTTTTATTAGAGACACTATACCATCCTATATATTAAAGACACTATACCATCCTATATATTAAAGACACTATACCATCATGTATATAAGAGACACTATACCATTCTATATATATGAGACACAATACACACGGGATCATCCTATATATTAGAGACACTTTACCATTCTATATATAAGAGACACTATACGCACGGGATCATCCTATATATATTAGAGGCACTATACCACCTATATATTAAAGACACTATGCGCAAGGGAGTTTCTCTAGAAATAACATATACTGTCTATTAAGGCTTAAAATAGATAAAACATATTCTAATATTCAATATGATACATATTTAGCAGTTACGTATATTCTACCCGAACATTCACCAACATGATATGTATGACGTAGACCATTTTAAACAGGTAGAATCATATATAAACTTTTCAATTGTAAAGGGAAAGTATTTATCATAGGGGACGCAAATGCTAGAACGGACCATAAAGCTGATTTATTTGACACGCACAGATACCTTGGTGAATTTGATTAAAAAAATAAAACCCTCTTCAGAGGGCAGCCTGCGACCCTGGTTCAAATAAATTTTGGCGATTTTCGTTAGGTGTTTGTAAATCAACTAATATAAAAACTGAAATCGGTAGACTATTTCACAATAAAGGAGTTGGCAAAGTAACTTGTTTTACTCATAAAAGGGAAAGTACAGTCGACTTTTTTGTAATTCTACCACAGTCGCACACCAATAACCAACGCATGCACATTAGAATGAGAAGGGAGCTTACCGTAGATTTTCACCCCGATATACCAACGGTTATTTCCCTCGCACAGCGCGTGAATACATTCTACCGAATAAACACTTACAAATTCTTTACTTCTTAAAGTACTTATAACCGAACTAACGAACTGGAAGAACAGATAATTCAATTTTTCTGTATATAAAATTAGTTTTAACAAGAAGAAAAGGCACATTTAAGCTGTGTTAATGGATCTAGTTATTATTTGGTTTAAGTAACATATAATTCGGACATTATATTTCGGATGTTATTGAAACACATTTTCGTGGTGGAATTGTCGTAGAATCGAAATAATCTACGGTGTAACCATTGGTTATTGCGGTAATAACCAACGGTATGTCGTTCCGATGCTTGTTATCAAACCACTCGGGCTACGCCCTCGTGGTTTAATTCCTACGCATCGGAACTCCATACCGTTGGTTATTACCGCAATTATTTCTTAAACATCACTCAAAAACTGTCACGATTTATTCGATGTTTACGTGCACGATTTCACTGAATTCTCAAATAATACCCGGTGACACGAACAACCCGATTACCAACGGTAAAAGTAATCAACGCATATATTTTAAATAGAAATCGGAGTACAGGGATAATGTCGTGAACGATACCATTTCATTTATTATCCCCACACTTTTTGAAAAAAAGGTGGGGATATTGTGGTTATCTCCGCCGTCCGTCTGTCTGTCTGTCTGTCCGTCCGTCCGTCCTGGCCAATATCTCCTCCTACACTATAAGCACTAGAACCATGAAACTTACACACATGGTAGCTATGAGCATATGTGCGACCCTGCACTATTTGGAATTTTGATCTGACCCCTGGGTCAAAAGTTATGGGGGTTGGGGTGGGGCCGGGTCAGAAATTATCACTCATTTTTTTAGGTTATTTTACATTTACTTCTTTATTTCTACACCGATTCACTTCAAATTGATACTGGACCTCTCTTATGACAATACGGTCAATCTCAACCATGCATGGCCCCATTCCCAACCCTGGGGCGCCCCGCCCACATAGGCCACACCCACCAAAAATTGCCATTTACTATAATTTCTTCATTTCTACACGGATTCACTTCAAATTGATACTGAACTTCTCTTATGACAATACGGTCAATCTCAACTATGCATGGCCCCATTACCAACCCTGGGGCGCCCCGCCCACATAGACCACACCCACCCAAAATTGCCTTTTACTATAATTTCTTCATTTCTACACCGATTCACTTCAAATTGATACTGAACTTCTCTTATGACAATACGGTCAATCTCAACTATGCATGGCCCCATTACCAACCCTGGGGCGCCCCGCCCACATAGACCACACCCACCCAAAATTGCCTTTTACTATAATTTCTTCATTTCTACACCGATTCACTTCAAATTGATACTGAACTTCTCTTATGACAATACGGTCAATCTCAACTATGCATGGCCCCATTACCAACCCTGGGGCGCCCCGCCCACATAGGCCACACCCACCCAAAATTGCCTTTTACTATAATTTCTTCATTTCTACACCGATTCACTTCAAATTGATACTGAACTTCTCTTATGACAATACGGTCAATCTCAACTATGCATGGCCCCATTACCAACCCTGGGGCGCCCCGCCCACATAGGCCACACCCACCCAAAATTGCCTTTTACTATAATTTCTTCATTTCTACACCGATTCACTTCAAATTGATACTGAACTTCTCTTATGACAATACGGTCAATCTCAACTATGCATGGCCCCATTACCAACCCTGGGGCGCCCCGCCCACATAGGCCACACCCACCCAAAATTGCCTTTTACTATAATTTCTTCATTTCTACACCGATTCACTTCAAATTGATACTGAACTTCTCTTATGACAATACGGTCAATCTCAACTATGCATGGCCCCATTACCAACCCTGGGGCGCCCCGCCCACATAGGCCACACCCACCCAAAATTGCCTTTTACTATAATTTCTTCATTTCTACACCGATTCACTTCAAATTGATACTGAACTTCTCTTATGACAATACGGTCAATCTCAACTATGCATGGCCCCATTACCAACCCTGGGGCGCCCCGCCCACATAGGCCACACCCACCCAAAATTGCCTTTTACTATAATTTCTTCATTTCTACACCGATTCACTTCAAATTGATACTGAACTTCTCTTATGACAATACGGTCAATCTCAACTATGCATGGCCCCATTACCAACCCTGGGGCGCCCCGCCCACATAGGCCACACCCACCCAAAATTGCCTTTTACTATAATTTCTTCATTTCTACACCGATTCACTTCAAATTGATACTGAACTTCTCTTATGACAATACGGTCAATCTCAACTATGCATGGCCCCATTACCAACCCTGGGGCGCCCTGCCCACATAGGTCACACCCACCCAAAATTGCCTTTACTATAACTTCTTCATTTCTACACCAATTCACTTCTAATTGATACTGAACTTCTCTTATGACAATACGGTCAATCTTGACTATGCATGGCCCCATTACCTACCCTGGGGCACACCTAGCTCACACATTCGGTGTGAGGATACGCGTCGGCCTCTGCAGCGCCATTTCTAGTTAATCTATGAGTTTACGGATTTCATAAGTAAACGAGGTGAAACATATTAAAGACGTGTAATTAGCAATAATGTTAATAACAATCATAATAGCTTCGCGTCTGCTGACTCCGATAAAGCTCGTTTAACGAAGAATGCAAAAACTAAAACGGACAGAAAACAAACAATTTACCAGTATAATTTAAATAAGAATATGCATACACGAAGAACAATGTTGGCGACAAAGAAAGATAATTCATAGTTTTGCAGATAAACGAAATTTAAGTTAAACAGAGAACAGGGTTGAAATAAATAACATCATAAGTCGCAAAAAAACCTTGCAAATTCTGAAAATTATTCAAACAAAAGACGGTATCATCGAAAGTGGAAAATATATCTTTGCAAGAATTTTACGAATATTTCAATGTTTTAGTTCTTTAGGCTGACGTTAACGTAAAGAACGACGAAAGCGACAGATGTTTACGGCAGTTTGATACTAAAGAAAAGCTGATCCGCTCTAATACCCGGATCTCAACAAACGCATTGCCGCAGAATAAATTATTAAGGCAACAAGGCGTCTGAATAATGATAAGGCAGTCTCACACGATTATATATGAATATGTTAAAGAAACAGTGCATACTGTAGCCAATTTATTAGAAATATTATTTTATTACAATTTAGATACTTAACAGTTTCCAGAGCGATGGTCATCGGGAATTAGTATTCCATTGATTAAACGGGGGGGGGGGGGGGTNGGGGGGTTAGTTCCGATCCATCCAAAAAACTATAGAGGCATCACGTTGTTAATCTGCTTTACGAAATTATTTACATGTGGGATAAACGAACGCTTAGATAGAATCTTGAGCAGAAACCAATTACATTCTTACAGATGATCAGTTCGGTTTCAAACCCGACTGCAATACCGTCGATTAAATTTGCATTCCTAATTATTAAATAGAAACACAGATACATAGTAAAAACAAACTCTACTTAATGTTTATAATTCTTTAAAATGAATACGCTCATTTGGCTCTACGGTGTATGTGTTTCCCTCGTTTCTATTTGTTTCAAGATCGGAGTAAAAAGGTCAACAAATTAGTTGTTTAAATACTTGACCTTCGAGATTTTGGGTGTACGAATATCATTTTCTCTTATAATAAACAGTATTTGCGCACGTGTACAGTTAAATATGACATAAATCGCGATAATTTTATTTTCCCGACGCGTTTTAATCTCTAATAATTAACTAAACGCCGAAATGTATTGGATTAACCCACCTTTCTGCAACTGACTTTCTTTTAAGCACATTTTGAGACATGACTTTCAAACGACAAACACAGCTCATACCTATGTTAGAAGGTTTTACACGAAATGTCGTAAATGAAATACTTAACGCTAACATCTGGTATGCGTAATTTAAGGCAGTTGACACTATTATTTACAAAGTGTAATTTTTACAATTTTATTTTAACACATATGAACATACTTACGTTTGAATATGTCTAAAATGGCGAGCACTACGGTAATGCCCGTATTTGACTTTGCAGGTTGATGTTTTCAAAAGTTTGGTACCTGCGCGCGCAATATCCGGAACCGGAAATTTTCGAAGTAAATAACCGGCGCCTCCTGATTGATCATAATGATAAAATAGATAAAAAAAGATCAAATTTACGGCTTTTAAATATTCTAAAATTCTTCTCTGTATTTATTGAGACTATATTTCGAATAACGCATCAGCATTCTTCGTGTAAAACAGTTCCCCGTTCGATGACGTCATCACCAAATTTAATTTTCGAAGTGAATAAACGACGTCTCCTGATTAATCATGATAAAATAGATAAAAATGATCAAATTTACGGCTTTTTAATATTCTTAAATTCTTCTCTGTATTTATTGTGACTATATTTCGTCATCACCAAATGTAGCACTGGAATTCCCTTGTTTTTAACAAAAAGATTTTTTTTCGTTTTTGAAATCTTCATTTCACGTTGTTAAAAAATGTTTTTCTATTTGATAAAAAATAAATAGTATGCCAATTTATTTTATTATCTCAAGAAAAAAAAAGTAAATGAACTGGTGGGCGGAGTCTATCGAGGATATGTATGTCAGGCTGTGACGTCCTTAATTCTGTTGTTGTCTGTCACTTCCAAAATTGTTGTGTCATTCTCAATTCTTTTAGGTTTAGTTTAGTTTAAATCTATTTATTTACGAACTCCACGTTCTCTGCTAGAAAGTGCCTTTAGTAATTTAGTTCAAATATTATCTTTTTTAAAGTTTGTTAATAGTTTCTTCTATTAGACATAATCGAGCTCGCTTTGAGGCTTTGCCTTATTTCATATTATTCCTAATGACATATACTGCAACCGAAGATGCATTTATTATCGCCCTCTGAGACCTGTATCATCTGAAAAGACGGTAAAAAGAATGGTTAAACAAATGCTTATATCAGAATAAGTCCGTGGGCACGTCATAAAATACCTTAAATTCATTAAAATATGACTGAAACGGGCTGATAAACATTCTTTTATCTCTTATTTCAGTCACCCCACAACCAATCCTCCTGAAAATAGGTGAATTGATTCAGTTGGTGGGCAGGTTTTTCGTACAGCATTATTATAAGTTTACAGTAAGAAACATGATTAAGAAAACACTTATATATTGCACCAAATAACATGCTATAAAACTATATTATTTATGTACACACATATTCTTTATTATATTTCGTGTCAAACCCGTTAACAGAGGAATTAGCTATTTGTCATTTGAAAGTCAGGTCCCAAAATGTGCTTAAAAGCAAGAACGGGGGATTTTACCAATATATTAATTTTTATAGTTCAAACCGCGCCGGGAAAATAAAATAATCGTGATGTTTGTTATTTTTGTAATATACACATGCGCAAATACTGTGTTTTATAAGACAAAATGATATTAGCACATCAAATTTCTCGAAGGTCTTTAAGTAAACAACCGATTTGTGGACGGTTTTCCTTCAATAGCTTTTTTTATTCCGACGTCTACGATCTTGAAACAAAAACAGAGGGAAGCACAAATACCTTAAAGCCGAAATCGAGTACTCAATCTAAAAAATATAAATATAAAGTGGCTTACCGATTAAAAATACACGATACTTCTTTAAGAAAAGCATCAAAACGACGCCATTTTGTAAGTCAGTCCAAACTAACCTCACTTAAACGCAGTCTGCTTCCGTATACGCATGCCCATGGGCATTGTAACATTAGCAGAAACGAAAGAAGTGCCCTTTCGTAATCTTAACGATTTAGAAGACGAGCATCAATTTTACTTAGCTTATAATTACGAAGTAAGAACCAAAAACATATCAGCTTACTTCTAAACAATACCAAGTATGCACACATGTTTCAACCTTTGAATCATATTCATAAAGGAACGCTAAGAATGTTAGCTGTTTATTGTAAGTAGTACCACAAACAACGCTAACTCATAGGGTATCTGTCATATCTTACACACACACACACGCACGCACGCACGCACACACACACAAGCACACACACACACACACGCACACACACACACACGCACGCACACACACACGCTCGCACGCACGCACGCACGCACACACACACGCTCACACGCTCGAACGCACACACCTTTTCCCCTTATCAGCAGATAATTAGATCCATTGGTAATAGACTTTGTATTACATTATATAAATAAGCTGCTATTTAACTGTTCTCTTATTGTTAATATTTTGATAATTGATTATTTTCTCACATGGTTGTCCTATTATGAATTTGTTAACGATGAACTTGAATATACTTTTCAAGCGAATAAAACATTTGTTTCGTTCATCTGTTCTGATAAATTAAGAGTGCTTCAACCATAAGGTATTTTATTGATAACATTTTTAGAAAGTACACAAACTAATAAATAAAACGAATATATCAACATTTCGCTGTATGGTGGAGATTATTTCGAGAAAAAATCATAGTTTTTAGTAACACCATTGAGTGTGATTCCCCTCATCAACAAGTTAACCGTAAGCAATTCTACATGTTTCACGTGACACTACAATACAAAACTTGGTTCGTGAATTTTTCAAATTGGAACACGACACGGATTATGTGAACTGCGAAACACATGCATAGCGTGATATTCACTCTAAATAATTTATCACACGTGTAGAAAACGTGTACGATGCGTAACCTACACAGTTTACAAACATCACCTAAGCACGTAAACATATTCGCTTAACATGTAAAATGTGGTTCCTATTTAAAAAACACCTCCCGAAAATATCACTTCAAGATATGTCAATACCCGACCCAACGATCATAGTCCGACTGTTTATGGTCTGTAAGGGGTCGGGCCGGGGGCTGCCGAGTGATTTCAGCCGTGATATTGAGCCAATGTTCTTTCGCATTTGAATCATGTAGGGCACCACGCTTGCCCCTGAGTCCAGGCTGTGATTGGAGCGATGGAACGCCTTTTCACTTAGCGACGTCCGGCTGTGATTCTGGTTACGAGCTCGATCTGTGGAGCAGTGTGAAAGTGGGGAGTGCAGCGGTGATACCGTCTGTTTCAGACCTTCGTAGCTCATATTAGCCTTGCTACTGCGTTTAACGTTCCCCACGATTTGACATGCCCTGATATGACGGGCCGCGCTGCGCTCCAACTGATGTTCTAACTGCGCCACGGCGTTCGTGCCACGCCGACGTTGGTGGCCCGAGAAAGTGTCGGTTCGTTCAGAATGTAATCCAAACTCAGTGAGAAAATTCAGCGATGGCGTATGATTAGCACTGTTGTGACTAGCGCGATCCCGCTTAGAACGCGGGAGGGTCATTGACTGATAGCTAAGCGCCGAGTCCAGCTCCCTGACCCCTAACATAGACGTGCTAGTCTTCTCGCGCTCAAGCTTAGGCCGGTGCTCGGGCTCAACAAGCTTCACCCAGTCGTCATTACGAAACGTCGCAGATGAAGCCGCGGTCGTAACTAGCCCCGACTTCAGTTTCAGCTTCACTTCATCGGTTTGCACTTTCTGACCGGATAATTCCAGTCCGGTATGGAAGCGCTCGAGCTTCGGTCTCGGAAGAACCTGCTGGAACGGCCGCGTGCGTTTGTACACATTGCTGTCCCCTATCTTCTCAAACACTTGGTTCTCGCCGACTTTCTTCGCCCGGGCCCGAACCGGAAACTGTTCACCGTCGTAGTCCTGTAGATAATCCTCGGAAGCTTCTACGGTACTGCGGTACTTTTCTGGCCCAAGCAGGACCGTTATATCGCTCTTTTTATACACCATGATGAACTTTATTAAATCACGAGGGATAATATACCGGTTTCAGTACGTTCATTAATTTTGAAAAAAAGTAACATTTTTACGTAGTCAAAGATACAGCAAAACCCGTTGTCGAATGTGTTACAAGTAGTCGTATAGCATTTCAATATTTTATCAACACCTTTATGTATTTATGACGTCCGTCTTTATCCCATAGAGGTCAACCTGTGAAAGCGATACCACTTCAAACCACTCCACCGCCGAGTTGAGATACTAAAGAAATCATATTAAAGACACTTTTCAATCGGAAATCCTCGGAGCTTATAAACAAACATCACAAAGATCAGTTTACAAACCAGCAGACTAATCCTGTAACAAAGTGGTTATATATAATCCTCGTCTTATATTTCATTACTGCCACCGTTTAAGGCTAAGCGTTATCCCATATTGCGGCAAGACCGATGATCCTATAAAATATTATTTGAAATTTAATACCTTGTAATTGAACATGTTGCAAAACCTAAACACAGGTTCGTGTGGTTAATTCCAATCGAATGTCGGTGTAGTTGAGATCAATTTGTAAAACAAGATTGATAACGAATCTTTCAAATGTAATCTTGTAGAGTATATTATCTTTAGAAAATCGATCTATTGATATAAACAGAAGAAAATCAGCTAATTCTGTAGAAAGTACGCTAGCAATACTATCTTCATAATCATATTAACCGGTATTGTAATAACCAACACAATCATCATCACCATTATCATCATCATCATCCGCAGCAGCAGCAGCATACACGTGTTAACATTTTTTTTTACCTAATTTCGTCTTCATAAATGGGAAGTAAAATAGCTTTATTAAAGGAATTAAAATTTAATATGAGGCTTTCCTTATTGCTGAGTATTAAAAAAGTTGTGTTTAATTATCGTGGTCCTGAAATTTACTTCTAAAAAGTGTGTTAAACCCTTTTCAAACTACATATGCCTTTGATATTAGGAATCTACCGGTACTACACCATTTCAATGTACCTATCAATGTATTAAGTCTATCAATCCATTTGATAGCTGTGCGTGTACATATGTAAACACTTCTCTATATACAATGCAAAGCAAACGGATCAAATGTAAACATTAGTCGAACTCGCTCTTTGCTATTTATTTAACGCTACACTGGCGTCGGAATAGCTAACATGGTAGATAAGTGGGATACTCGAAAGAATAAAGAAATATTTATTAAATTCTGCCTTTAAAGGAACTGAATGGGTTTCAATGCGACCGGTTTTACGAGTCTGTAATTAACAATATGATGCATTTAAAAGGCGAGTCGAAATTTAAGACTTTTTTCGCAATCAGGTTTTCTGTGGGTGTCTGCACTCATTTTTATTGAAATTGTCGGAAGAGGAAATATGCATTTTTTTCTACGATACCATGCACAATCTGAAATAAAGAAAATGCATTAAAAATGCCTATGGAAATGGGCATTTAAAAATTAGACCATATAGCCCCATTGATTGTTATTCATGCGCACTGGTTGATTGGCAAAGCACTGGTTGTAATGTAAAACATATGCACACAGGGATGTGTTTAGTAAATAAAGTGATAATACAATCCGAAATAACAATAAATAATAATTTGAAGAAACGTATTTAGTACCAATATTGTATATTAATAATTATTATACCTCACTTTCATTCGCAATGCTAAACTCCCATAGGCCATCGTGACATAGAAATGCTGTCAGACCCAGCGGGAAAAAATTTACTGTCCAAAAAATACTTTCGCCCGCTACCTTAGCAATCACGTGCGGATGTACGTGAAATGACGTCGTTTTTTTTACGAAATGACGTCATTAACACAGTTTATTTTCTGTGATAAGAAATTGACTTTCTTTTATACCTAATGTTAAAATATGACATTTCTGCAGTGAAATAACAGCAGTGAAAAGAACAAAATTGTTCTTTTCACCGGTGAAAAGAACAAATTTTCGGAATTTATTTTTCTATTTTTAGATTATCATATCAAGATTTACTTCCCTTGTTTATATCCTTGTTTATTTTTTTTTCTATGATCACGAGTGAAATAAAATCGATTATCCACCGAATCCAACATATTTCTTTTAATTTTATGTTTTTTTTTACCGTTTATTTACATTGTTAAAGAGTTTAACTGAAGAATTTCCCTGGAATAATGACTACATTTCGTCAACAAATGACGTCAAAAATGACGTCATTTCAATGTATTGAGGCACGCCACGGGAGAGAGGGTCACTTTTCAGCGAAAGGGAAATTATATTTAATTATTTTCTTGAAAAAGGGGCATAAAAGAAACAGAAAATTTGTTCATGTCAGTGTAAGATCGTTTGTTATTTCACTCGTTATCGTAGAAAAATAATATTTTCACTCGTGGCTGCGCCACTCGTGAAAATATATTTTCTATGATCACTCGTGAAATAACAAACGATCTTACACTGACAT
>VMBQ01009428.1:0-34590 GCA_007657795.1 Dreissena rostriformis
TAAGTCACTCTATTTTGAGACTTATTAATTTTTTATTAATATGATATATATTTTTGTTGATATTATCTAGGGAGTAAATGCGTTTTGCATTTGTGCCGCGTCATGCGAAAATGGGTCTTTTGCGTAGGCGACCAGCGTAGGCGACCAGCGTAGCGCAAACTTTACTGGCAATGAGCAATTATGTCCGCCATTATGACCGCCGAACCTTGCTCGACTTTATAACGGACAGGGTAGCTTCTCAACAGACTTCGCAAATGCGCAGGCTGGTCTGGAGCTGCTAGCCGTATATGGCGTAAGACCCATTTTCGAATGACGCGACTCGGGTTGACTTATTGCCGCTCTTAATAAAAAATAAGTACAAATACACAAATCGACGGCTGAATATAACTGACAAGAAGCGTTTTTAAAATAAAGTGATTGTATAAAGGAAATCTGTAAAATATGCTTAAATATAAGAGCGACCAATCAATGTCATTTGTATATGTATATACATGTATATCTGTGTAAGAACCCATCGAATCGTGTGGCAATACCTACATTGTGGAAAACGACGCTAGGAAGCGCGTTGTAGGCGGCTCGGCGTTACAACCGGGGGAGTGGCCGTGGCTGGTGTCAATGCACTTCATGGAAAGTACCAAATACCCGGACTTGCCTTGGCAACTCCATATGTGTGGAGCGTCACTTATTCATCCGCAGTGGCTACTCACCGCCGCGCACTGCTTAATGTGAGTTCGATTGTCATTGGAATTGGAAATGTCGATTCTCCAAATTCGTAACACATACAATAGTCCAGGGAAAGAAACTAGTGAACTGTTTGGTCTTCGAGTCTCAAGCTTATTGTTTATCATATTGCACTGTAGCTTTATTCCCCCATTAAGTTGGAGAGATAGTACAATGCACTTGTCCGTACGTACGAAGGTCTCTACGTCGTTCCCGATTCTTGTTCGAACTATCACTGCATCATTTAACAGGAAGTGTTGACAGGTCAAGGTCACATTAACAGATTAAAGGTAAAATATGAAAATTATATTGTTTGTTCATACTTGAACTTCATCATGTATCTGGCATTTTAGACATAACTTGCCACAAACATCACCACCTTCTTAAGACCGTGGGTTGTACACAATACATCTAACCCTAGCCCAAAGGTTAACGTCGAATTCATTGAAAATATCAAAATATAATGCTCTGTAATGACTCATGTATTATTGCATTGAGTGTTTTCAAAACACCCTATGTCTGTGTCAAAAACAAGGGTAGTAAAGGGTAGTTAAGTCATACATTTGTGTTACACATCTTGTTGTAAACTAAAGCTCTCTATTAAACAAGAGCAAAAACAAGGCAAGCGAACGTACGCGTGATGTGAAATACTTATACTAGTACAGTTTTGCTTTTCGGTTAGTAACAGCACTCGACGTTAGCACAACAATCAGGCTACATTTTTAAATGTTTATATGTGAGTGTAATACACGAGCATGTCCGCAGTGATCCTGATCAGCTTGAACGGGCGGACAAAAACAACTGGCGCGTGGTGCTCGGGGAGCACGTGCAGGGTCGTGAGGACGGCACGGAGCAGATTATCACCTTGGACAAGATAGTCACACACCCCAAGTACTTGCGTGAGTGGCTGCTCCTATATTAAATTCCTTATTTACTAGTAGTTGATATAAGTGACTGGCACATACATATATATGTCCTGTCCAATACATGTTTACCCCGATCCGTTCAATAGTGTGCGTGTATGTAACCATTTCAGTGTATCACAATCTTGCATTCACATGTGTATCATGCCTTACCATGTTCATTTCTTGCTGTACATATATATCTCGACCCCCCCCCCCCAAAAAAAAGCTATTTGCATGAACGACAGATATGCTGACTACGAATACAACTTATGTATCTTAATACCACTAATGTATCCCTATTATATTTGGGTTAATTGTGGCCGTTCAAAAACCATTTGCAACAAAGGAGAAGATTCTAATATCGCTGGTAATGTAAAATGTTAAAATATGACAAAATGTATACGATGTCCGACGATTACGAGTAAGAATTTCGAGGAATATGCGAAATGCAAACCAGATTGTCTATCTAGATCAACACTAGAAAAGTGATTTCGGGACGGATTCAAAAGAATAATCTATATTAAGTAAAAATTTACCATAAATTATATAAGTGCGGACGAATAGTACATGTATTGAGCTTTTTGGGAGAAAATGTCTCCAAATAGAGCATATATGTGAAATTCGAAACGACTCACCTCGTAAGGCTACATTTTGACAGTTTTCGTGTCAATTTATGTATCCACAGAAGTACAACTTATGATTTAACGCGTATCCGTATTGGGGATTCATAAGTTGGTTAACTGGGCGTGGCTTGTCAGTGTTAATGCAATTGTATGACATGCTTGTCAATATAAATTCAATTATTTCACACGACTTTCGGTTGCTGAGTCATGGTTTTGTGTGTGTCTTTAACACAGTGCTTCGGGTTAGCTATAAATCCCAAAATAAGAATTCATAAAAGCTATTCGCTGCGCGCCGTGCGTCATATGTTAGTATCGATTCACTCGATTGTTGTCGCTTGACACCCTACCAATGTATTACACATTCTGAAGTGTCACCTACAATGTGTCAGACGTTTACAGTACAGGTGTCAATCCTATTGTATCAGACGTGTGTGCGTGTAAATATGAATGTATCAGACGTTTGCACATGTCAACCCCAAATACATCTGACGCTTGCGCATGTCATCTCCAATGTATTAGACGTTTGAACACGTTAAGCTCAATATATCAGACGCTTTCACATGTCATCTCCAAATAATCAGACACTGGCACATGTAATCTCCAATGTATCAGACGTTTGCACGTGTCTATTTTAGAGTCATCGGAGGATAAGTTGCCCTATGATATCGCCCTGCTAAAGTTGAGCAGGCCCGCTCACATGTCCGAGTACGTGAACCTCATCTGTATCGAGCCCAACTACACGGCGCCTGATCACAGCCACTGCGTCACTGCGGGTTGGGGAAATTTAGTAAAAGGTAGGCTCTTGCGTTTTGTATGACTAAATCAAAATCATGAAAAAAATACAAAACAGTTAAGGTTTAGAGATATTTTATTGTTGTCCCGTAGAAAGAAGAATACTTGTTGACTGTATTTCTTTCTTTGTCAATCATATTCTTATGATTCAACCAAGTGCTTTAAGGTCGCCTTGGCGTAATGGATATGTTGTCCGCCTAGCGATCGGGAGGTCATGGGTTCGATCCCCACTGTGGAAGCGTTTCTTTAGATCTCCCCCATAGACACCAAGTACTGGTTCTAGTCCCAGGAAACGGAATCGAGAGCATTTAAATAAGCCTAAGGCTTTCGATGCAATCGAGCTAAAATAAATAGGTTTAAACTAAACTAACCAAGTGCTTGTAGCATGGAGAAAAAAGAGCATCGAAAAAGTTACGTAACTCTCTTGTAAGCATGACTTCCATATTTGTTTATCTACCAATACTTCACAAGGAGCGGCGTTGTTTTTCAGGATTTTTTTACTACGGAAATGCCGCACCATGCGAGTGTGCGATCGTTCCCACTTCCATTGTGTTTCTCTACCAATAATTCACCAGGAGCTGTTTTTCAGGGGCTTATTTTACCGCGGAAAAACCGCACCATGCGAGTGTGCAGATCGTGCCCACTTCTGAATGCGCCGACCGCTACAGACCACTTGAGAACGACGGATACGTCATCGATGAGTCTGTAATTTGCGCCGCCACTGAAGGCAGGGACTCCTGTCGGGTAAGATTGAATACCCCGCATGTAGAGTGACGTGTTCATAAGCTAAAAAAACTTAGCTTCATAACGCCATATATGTACTTGTTTTCCGTATCTACACTAACACAAAATTGATATTGCCCATCCTACGCAACATCATTCCCGTCTGTTTTCACGAATTTCATGTCTAATGACCAACACGTCAACTCGCCATTGAACAACTTTGATAGATTATCAACAATACTTAGTTTTGTTAACACTACAAGGGTTCTTTTCGCTTAAAAGAGCGTGATAGATAACAGATCTGTCCACGTTGTCATATTATCTCATAATTTATTTTACTCGTCCAAGAATTTCGTGAATCTCGCTAAAAGAAATTCATGAACTTTCTTTAATATAATATGGAATCAACTAACAATTTGTGCAGATTCCATACAAGTATATGTGTTAACCTATAAATATATGTATTAAATACTACATAAAATGTAGTACGTTAAGCCATTATATCGCAACTCTCCTTTCTTTTCTAGGGCGACTCGGGCGGTCCGCTGGCGTGCTTCCATGACGGCCACTGGACACAGGTGGGCGTGGTCTCTAAAAGTGCAGGATGCGCCCATCCGCTGTACCCCAGGATCTACACGCGTGTTAACGACTTATACGACTGGATAGAGAGTGTCATCAAGGCAAACTGAGCCAACAACACCCCATGAATCTGTGCAGCCACAAAGACTTACAATGGTTACTGAACAATCACTGATGCATTTGGAAGATACCGTTCGAAATGATGGACAGTTAAAACTCCAGTGTATATCCCTCACTTATATTTATACTTTGGCGTAGATCTTCTCGACTTAAAACATCTTTAGAATATCAAATGTTACAGTTTCATCTCTTTTTGTATCAACATATACAAGCAAATAAATTAAAGGCTATAGTTATCTTATGTTTTTCTCGCACTAGTTTACTAAACCGGAGTTTGATGCCCTCTTGCACTCTGATCAGTGAGGTCGTTGTCCACTTTAACAAGATACTACGCGCCATTGCTCCGTGCAATTGAAATTTTGATTATTTGACTGTAGAGAAATCTAGTTCACGTCTTTTGCGGTCGTGAGCAGTGCTCACGATATGCGGAACAAAGCACTGCCTGGGGACAAGCTTTTCGCATTTTCTAAAACAAAATCTTAAGTCTGGTTAAAGCATAACTGGCTAAAGTCTCTTAATTCATCGATTCGTATTACTATGTTATAGGTCTAGGTGTTGAACGAAATATTATTTATTTGGTTCAGTTCATATTTTTTTTAATTCAAACTTGAAATATTTGCACAATAAAATATGTGTACACTTTATTTTAATACACACAAGTGATTAAGCTAATCCTGTTAAAATATCTTAAGAATGTTCGAGACATGCGGACAAGAGGCTTACGAGCAAGATTGCGACATTTGAATGTAAAAACGAACGAAAACACGTTTTGAAATCATATACATTTATTTATTTAAAAAATAATAAATTTGAAACTCAAAAGTAAGAATACATGATCTCCTAGTTATACAAAACTAAGGAGCTTATTTTTTTTTTTTTTTTTTTGCTAAATACCGGTAGTTCATAACAAATTATGAGCATATGCTTTGAATTAAGGAAACTTACTTATTTGGAATTTTGGTCCATAATGTTAACCGAATGGCAAGTATACAGCAACATTCGAACCTCGTTCTTGAAAAACCGGGCTTTATGCATATGCGTACGGTGTCGTCCCAGATAAGCCTTTTGTGTAAAGGAAGTCTCTTTTTAAAGAAAATCCAGTTTAGACGGAGCGTGCCGTCCTTGATTAGCATGTGCGGACTTGTTTCCGCTTATGAGACCACAAAACCTTGCGTGACTTAATAGCTGGCCACATATTGCATAAGGCCCATTATCGCATGACGCGGATCATATGGCTATACAAATACTACCAAGCTAAAACACAAGTATTGCACGCACGTGATTTGATAACACTAACAAGTTACTATGATGCACTAATTTCAGTAATGACTGTACAAGGCATTATTTTTGCCATGGTTGCATGTGTAAGGGATGCAAATAAACGTTTGGTTACGAAACAGATCCCAGATATTATATCAACCTTACTATATAGCAAAATAATATTCAAATAAGCTAAACATTTTTTCTTTGCACAAGTATAACTCAGTCAAAAATATATTAACGATATATATACAATTTACAATATTCATACATCAACATTATCTAATATAAATAAATCAGCTGAATCATTAATTCATATTACTTACGAGTTATGCATATATTATACAGATCTTATACAGTTTTTTTTTCCTTTTTACAATTACAAACAGAACTTTTGCATTCCATAATTCACCAATATTGTATATAATGACTAGCAAAATAGACCTTCTTGAAGAAATGCAATTTCATACTATGATAATGAAACCCAGTTGTTGTTTTTTTTAAAGAAGTAAAATAATTCATGCACTATGCATTTATGTATTTTGTTAACAATCAAATATTTCTAATTCATGCCTTCATAAAGATTGTTATTTAAGTTTTCATATATATAATGTAATAGTAATGTTTTTTTTTGTTTTATATACGTCTTAATGCCAGTATGCGAATTAGTCACGTTTACAACATACTATTATATTTTAAGCTAGTTTCTTATATGTAAACTAATTTTGAACAATAGTTTAAATATTTGTAAAACATATTCATAATTATACAGGTACATGTTCTACTGTATAAAACATATTAAACAGAGCTTAACCAGTTTGAGCCGGTCTCTGGGATAACTGGGCTAAGTGCGTGTTCGTAAAATATCGTAGCCAGTTTCGTTATTTAGTAATGAATTCAAAATATGTGAAATGTGCACTATACAGTCAAACCTGTCCCAAAAACCACCTTTTAATAGAGACCACCTGTCCATAAAGACCACAACGATTTCCTCCCAATCCTTTCAATTCCTTTCAATCGACCCTGCGAATAAAGACCACCTGTGAACAAAGACCACAACGATCAAATCCCTTGAGTGGTCTTTATTGACAGGTTAGACTTGTATATTGAAGATTGCCTATATGAATATCAATATGCAGTATATTCTGACAAGGATTTGAAATTCCCTTAAAATTTACCTTAAAAATTAGCAAATTGTTATTGACGCTTTGTTTCGTAATCATCACAATATTTCTATCTTTTGAACATGCTACCATTGCCAGTTTTGGTGATTTCTTGCTCTCAAAACATGAAATAACTCGGTTTAAAACTGAAATAAATGTATGTGCTGAAACCCTGTCTATAAATTGGCACTGCGGATTAGTAAGGGTCAATTAGAAACTTGTGTCGAATGGTCAACACAAGTTTTTCCAATGGCTAGTTTGGAATTCAGCATATGTTCAGTGTTTTCCGTTTTTCCAATCGTTTTAGGTCTTACAATATTTGTGTAAATTTACATACTTTTGATGATGGCTTAAGCTTGATCTTGGATATGGCTGGGTCGTTTTGTTTAACACAAACAATAGAGGTACTAGTCATATTACAAATATTTTTAAGTTATAATAAGTTATAATAAAAATAAAAATATTTTTCAAATGTCTTTTTGTTTACTGCTTGGTTGATAGGATTCAAATTTATAGTAGACGCTACACATAGAATCAAATTTTTATGGCGTTTCATATTATAGCATTCAATTTGGCTTACAATGGAATGCGCGCTTGACAAAGTCACATTCATTTTCTGGCCATTGTTTTAATATTTTCTTTTAAAATGAATCGTCACCTGTGCATTGCAGTGTCTGTCAGTGACATTGGCGAAGGTGATACAGTCGTTGCTGTACGCCATCCGGAAGTGAGCCACCCGGGACGCCGACTGCGGACTGTCCTGGGTAACAATGCTGGATATCAAAACTGTCTCTTGTAAGTCTACCTGGAACAGAGAGAGTGAGAACAACGATGACAAAATAAAGAATTATATTTATTTCTCTGCTATTGTTTCCCTACATACATCTGATGTCAGGAATAAATCACCAGGCACGATATGAACGAGGGCCGTTAGTTTGTACGATACTTAGTTTGTGCATCAGGGGCTTGTAATACCATCGGTAAGTTACCATATAATGCGCAAGTACTGGTTTAAGGACATATCATAAGATACAACGACTCACTTGAATGTAAGAACGAGACAGGAAGGAGATTCCATTAGATTTCTTGGTGATGGTGAAACCAACCTGAATGTTGATGGAGTCCCGTTTGATTCGCAGAGTCTCACTGCACGTCACTTCCGAATTGGAAGCACCTTGCCATCTGTGTCTGCTCTCGCCCTCAAACACCTGCGAAGAACAACATATAGTAGTCTATATGGAGTGCAAATAAAAGCATTGAACGAAAAGCTTCACATTTACGTAAATGTACAACTGTCCTCAAATGTATATAAGAAGGAAGTTTATCATGCCGATATTACATGAACATGACCATGATACATAGCCCAAGCTACAATAACAGTGTTCATTCATAGAACAACATGCATGTATAGGTCGTGTTTTGATGCGGAGAAATCATCAAAGACAACAAGTCATCATGATTTTAGTTTGAGCTATGCGTTACCTTTTCTAAATTGACTGGTTTGAAACGTTAAAGCTAAAAAGAAAAAAAACGTATATCATATGCACATGAAAATAAACAACAAATCATTTATTTTGCATATTCATTTACAGTGTTCATGTAAATACACGTGGACTAAATCAACAGTGCTTGTTTATCAACGCTGGCCGCCTCGAATCAAGAAGTGAGCTTCAAGCTCCACTGCGTAATCTCTCCCTCGCCTAAAAAATTACATCCTTCAAAATATCTGTAAACTTTTGTTTTAAATTATTTTTCTGTTCCAAACCAATCAATTGCTACTTACTAATTCATGTAGCTTGAAGGAAATTATACGTTCACAAGATTTTCGCAAGATTAATGGCCGATTCCCGGGTATATACAGCTTTAAGAAATAAAAGTGCACGTTTAGCAACAATTAATTATGTTCGGTCGTTTCGGTTCACTTCGTTTGTATTTTTAAGTACTTTATATTTCCTGATAAACCTTTTTTTCTGTTTTGTAGACTGCCATATGAATACCATTGAAATAGCGAATGGTTAAATAAGATAATTAAAAAACACATACGGTTTCATTTATTGAAAAAAACTAAAATAACGTTCTATGTATTATTATTAACGTATTAATTTAAAGAACAATGTTAACGTTGAGGAATATCACACTATAATAAAAGTTCAGAAGAAATGGTACCTGAACCTCGACACAATGTATGGGTTATGCAATTACATATAGTGTTTTTGCAGTCGAAAGGTTCATGTGAAATTGAGGTCATCGCTTATAGTGCATACTGTTTTATATAGTGCTCGATGTTGGAATTTAATACCGTTTGATTAATGTATTAATTAATTTTCCGTTCCAAACCAATCAATATATCAATTGTTTGTAACAATTGCTCATCAGAAAGCAAAGAAGCTCGGAGCAAATTATACGTTCACATTGCTTTTATTTTGATGTCAATTATAATATATTGTCGGGAGCTACACCTTTAACCTGAAACGATTGCCATACGCTGCACTTAACTTCATATTTCAAACCATAAGCGTACTTCTCTATGTAAGTGGACTTTTATATTATCTATAATTAAATCTCGAGACCGGTTACGATAATGTTTGTTAAATTGTTAAACACACTTATGGCCCGTTTTTGGGACGTTAATTTGTTTTTTTTGAGCGTGTGAAAAATGCTGTCATTGGAAAAGAGACACTTTATTTAACGAATAAATAATTGTAAATTGTTTTTGGACTTCATGCTCATACGGTGCGAATATAACATTAATTTATTATTTATTCATTCGTTTACTCTTCAAAAAAATTGTCGAAAATGAACAACAATTTTGGGGTTCTTATTCTTAATTTTTGAAACCGATTTTAAACAAAATAACTGTGTTTATTCTTAATGTAATGGCTTATTTGAATCAAAAATAAAAGTGCTCAAGAAGTCAATCATGATTTATTTCACCAAACCAGCAGCGCCACTCGTTTTTCGTTTTATCGAAACAAAAACGGTTAATGGGATCGCACATTTTGTTTTCAACATTGATTTTCGATATAATCGGATTAAAACGAAATAACGAAGAGGGAAATAAGTTTCGTATTTTGTTTTATAATTATTTCATCAAAAAAATGCGTGAGAGAAAAAATGGTTTTCTGTATTTAGATTTTGTTTTGGTTGTTTGAAAATCGATATACGAAAAAATACGTGATAACTTTCGTGTTTCGTTTTGTCGAACGTAACACGAAAAATGAGAAGAAGGTATATATTCGGAATCAGACAAAACATGCATTGTAAATCGCGTGATTTAAAGCACAGGTCTGAAAAAGCATGTATGTCTTGAAATTGGAGGAACAGTCCACATGCATCTATTATCGAAGATATGTGTTTCGCATGTTAGGGTGGTTTCAAACCGATAGCATTATGCAGCATTAAGCATATTGTTTGTAAAATATAACATATTTAAACATGTATTCAAAACCGGTATTAGATTAAATATTAAGTAATTGATTGTGAAATATTTAGGTATATAATATGCTATGCTAACACCCAATACCACTTGTATTGCATCAATATAATGTTTTGGATTTCTCTAAAAAAACGACTCATGATGTCAACTTAAAATTTTAAAAGGTGTTGCTTGAGATCATTTTCACAAAATTACATAGAAATAATTCATCCATGATACTCAAGCATGTTTTAACCTCATGAGGTGCAACACATGTATCAAACGGCCAGTGTATTTCACTCTCAAAGCCAGTTTGCAACCGTGTATAGCGGTCACGAGTCAGTCGTTTTAAGGTGCGAAAAGTAAACACTCAAATCAATCTGCTGTGTACACGTCCACACTCGTTAAAATATAAGTTCCTTACCAGGGAACGTTAACTGACCCGCGGGGGCTAATACATGTAGTCCTTACTTTATACAAAATTTGTTTAGATTTGATACATTCGATAATAAACCCGTTTGCGTGAGACAATTACGTTATAATAATAGTACATGTATACACATTATTTATAGTTTAACATAGTAAACATACACAGGTAAAATTCATAATGGAAAAAAACTTAAAATATAAATATATTTCATAATTTTGCGAGTTATGTAAATTTATAGTCGATATATTTATAATGAATATGACGAAAAAGTTTCATAGTACGACGTATTTGGAACGTTTTAAGAGGCGAATAAATGTAAACTACAAATTACTTTTAGGTTATTTATCTTACAAAGAAACCTAATATTCCCACGATTACTAGATTTAAATTATTTGTTATAAAAAAAAAACAAAAAAACATTTCATTACCATAATTTTCGGTAGCTGTTTGTGGCGATAAAACTGAAATGACGCAAAGCACTTTACTTTACGGCATGTTACTTGCATATGTGCATATCAATAAAATTATGATAATATCTTAAAGGGACTGTCAACCACGAATGACGAAAAAAGGAAAGTTCTAAAATACGTATTTTTTTACAATTATTAGTTTACAAACGTATATTGATTAAAATATCACGACTGGTTTATAACATTACTTGAAAAAAAGTTGTTAAGTTTTCATATTTTCAGTATATTCGGTAATAAATTGTACTGGGTATGTCTACCAGGTAACTACCAGTTTACCAGTTAACTATAAATAACACAAGTAGATTGATCATCATCGTCACGTGGTATACCCAGGAGAGCAAATTGTGCATGGGTAGTAAATTGTATATATTTTATATATAAAATGATCAATCTACTTGTGTTATTTATAGTGTGTATATCGTTATATCACCTTGTAAAAAAAAAACTGTATTTTAGAACTTTTCTTTTTTCGTCATTCGTGGTTGACAGTCCCTTTAACATGTTACATTTGAATAAATTTATCACGTATAATTTACCACGTATATTTTAAAGATTATAGGAATGATGCAAGCTTGTTTAAAGTGCAACACTGAATGCGTGTTAGCCTCTTCGATTTACTGAGTTTTTGCGCCAAAAAACTTATAAACGTTTGAGGTGTTTTTATGTATTTTGTATCACTGATAGACCTTTGTTTTTTTTTGTCTGTCTTGTGAATACCTTTTAAAAAGCAAATGTTGAAAAATCATAAATTAAAAAAGCAACAACAGTTTGTACTTATTGAAAGCCAAAAAATAACTCACCGTGTACCGTAAGTACCGTGTACCGAAAATTAAGAGACAAAACATTCGTGTTTCCGAAAATTAGAGGCACTGTTAAAATAACGGGGGTGTCCGAAATTTAATAATATCAGAAAACTTAGAGTGATTACGGTATTGATGTATTAACGTAACGAACAACTAACGTTGATTAAATAATAACCTAGAACAAAAGTTCAGAAGAAATGGTACCTGAACGTCATAGTTTATACAATTGCATATTCTGTTTGCAAAATCAAAAGAGCATTCGTGTAAAATTGACATGCACTCTGTTAAGATACTTCCCACGATTAGTATCAGATAATTATGTTCATACGCAATTTTCGGTTCTGCATCACATACGATAAATTACTAGTATCGGTGTGTCGCCAGTGTGTCTGTCTTAAAGCGAGCTAGCTTCTAAATTTGATATAAGAAATTCTTAACGTACACCAAATAATGAGCCTTCGGAGTAGTTTATATTTAAGTAGCTAGTCGGTAGTTAATGTGTATGCCATAAACAATAACTATAGCGACTTAAATCTGAGGACTTTAACATATAATTATATTCTTGTCAAGATACCGATTTAATATACGTACCATCATTAAAAGCATGTTTGATAAAGCTGGAATTACTTTTTGCATCGCATTCCATTTATAGTTGTGTTCCATTGGCTGACTGTATCTTATATAATTATGAAACCGAAGAGTACATTTAACAGTACATTGTTTAAGCTTTGCAAATGCCCTGAATGGCGCAATCGTCATGAGATTAAAATTAAGGGCCAGTAATCGCTAACCGGGTTTAATCCCTTTACTGTCGCATGGGAGCTTGGTTAGTGGTCACCATAACGGGATGGTGGGGTTTCCTCAGGGTACCTCGGTCCCCCCTCACACAAACATACACACACACACACACACACACACACACACACACACACACACACACATACACACACACACACACACAGAGAGACACTCACACGCAAACACATACACACACACACGAACACGCACGCACACACACACACACACACGCACACACAAGCACACAAGCACACATACACGTAAAAGTAAAGCTTCAATGAAAAACAATTACGAGCAATACAATACTTGAATCTTTAACTTGTTTAAAGTATCACTACCTCCCACAATGTATTCATTCATATCGTGTTAAACGGGGGTTACCCTAGAAGATTTTGTTGATGCAAATATTATAAACTGTATATTAACGTGAATATATCTTGTCTCGTCTTGGTGTAATGTACATGGTGTCCACCTAGCGACCGAAAGGTCATGGGTTCGATCCCCACTGTGGGAGCGTTCTTTAGTTCTTTCTCCTTAAGACACCAAGCACTGGTTCTAGGCCCAGAAAACGGACTCGAGAGCGTTTCAAATAAAAAGTAAGCACTTTAAATGCAATCGAGCTTAAATAAATAAGTTTAAACTATGAAGTAAATATAGGATACAAGCAATAAAGTGCACCAAAAAAATACGAAATGAAATTGCATAGCTTCGCACGGATGCACCTGATCGCTTATGTGCACTATATAGGCAAACGTTAAAACCTAGCATTAATCATTCTAATATATGAACAGATGTATGTGACTGTGTTTTTAAAGATGTCCTGTATGGTCGTTCGCCTGCTGATGATACAATGGATTTGTACCAATTGTTATGTGGCGTCAGTGACCACGGATGATGACAAGAACATACTCACGAAGTTGTCAGAAACAGCTGGAAAAAACATTTGCCAGGTAAAAATTAGCTGGACATAGCAAAAATAATTTTCCATGTAACACATCAGAGCAATATTGTTTAAATTTTAAAACAAATGTGTCGTGTTCTGAGAAAACTGGGCATAATTCTTGTGCGTGAATTGTAATCACAGATTAGCCTGTGCAGTCCGCACAGGCTAATCCGGGACGACACTTTCCGAATAAACTGGATTTTCGCTCAAAAGTGACATTATTTAAACGAAAAATTCGATAAAAGCCGAAAATGTCGTCCTTGATTAGCCTGTGCGGACTGCACAGGCTAATCTGGGATGACAATTTACCCACATGCATTTTGTCCAGTTTTCTCAGAACACGAAACAAATCTGTATGTTAATTGCAAGTTATTTATAAAGCACATTGATGGTATTTTTTACTACAGCAAACACATCATTGTATTGCAATGTAACTTGTTTCTAGTAAAAATAACGCGTATTCGAATTGATGAACAAATATACAAACGTTTGTTTAATGTTTGCATATGAACGTTTACAGACCGCTGTTCTCTTGTTAGACTGTACTATAAACTTAATTTTCACTTTTTGTTTGCGTTTAACACGCATCAATAAGCCGTATATGTATCGCTTCGCGCTCGATTCACACGCAAATGCTTTATAATTGTTTAATCATACATTGTCCTCCGACTGTGTGTTAAGGAGGAATACTCTGCAATAATAAAATGATATCAACATAAAATTCAACTTTAGCATTATAGATTATTCATAAATAGCACCAATTACACATAGTTAATGACAAATGAAATTGAACTAAATAACAATCCTTTCTTGGTAGCTCTGTACCATGTATGTGAATTGATTCCTCTGACGAAGGTGAACACATTTATCTCATTGAGAAGCCATTATGTTCTTGTTTGTACGGAATCCGGATAGTGCCATCTATAAAATCTTGCTATCTTTCATCAAGGGCGACACACGACACGCGAAGCGATACGCGTTATTTTGCGCGACAGTCGCGGCGACGCACGATATTTTTCGCGACAGTCGCGGCGATACACGAAGCGACGCGCGAAAATGTACCACGAAATATCGACCTTGTGCAGGTAGCCCAAAAGGCGCTATATCGTGTTAATATATCGTGCATCGCCGCGATTGTCGCGCAAAATATCGTGCGTCGCCGCGACTGTCGCGCAAAATAACGCGTATCGCTTCGCGTGTCGTGTGTCGCCCTTGATGAAAGAAGGGCGAGATTATAGATGGCACTATCCGGATTCCGTACAATGTAGATAGTTGGTAAGATTGTATCTTTGTAATATTGTGTACACATCAGGAATAAAGCCGAAACATTGACGGTCTATATCAAGGAAACGTACAAGTCTGTTGTTGAATAGATCTTTTGCAAGATACTGTGGATTTAATCTGCAAAGTTGCCCTAGTAGTTTCAGTTTTTGACACTCGAGTATGTTAACTATTGGTANATCATCATCATCATCATCATCATCATCATCATCATCATCATCATCATCATCATCATCATCATCATCATCATCATCATCATCATCATCATCATCATCATCATTGTCATCATCATCATCATCATCATCATCATCATCTTCATTATCATCAGCAGAAGCAGTAGCAGCAGCCGCAGCAGAAGTATCAACAACAGCAGTAGCAGCAGCAGCAACCACATCATCAGAAGCAGCAGCAATAATAATACTAATAATAATAATAATTAAAATATCGTGCGTCGCTTCGTGTTTAGTGCGTCGCCCTTCGAACGCGACACACGATAAACGAAGCAATACACGATATTTTGCGCGACAGTCGCGGCGTCGCACGATATTTTGCGCGACAGTCGCGGCGTCTTACGATATTTTAACCCGATATATCGCCTTTTGGGCTACCTACACAAGGACGATATTTCGTGGTACATTCTCGCGCGTCGCTTCGTGTATCGCGCAAAATATCGTGCGTCGCCGCGACTGTCTCGCAAAATATGGTGCGTCGAAGCGACTGTCGCGCAAAATGTCGTGTATCGCTTCGTGTGTGGTGTGTCGCCCTTGATGAAAGAAGACGAGATTATAGATGGCACCACGAGTAGAACTATCTGCACAATCAATGACATTAGCGTAGTTCACTGTACAGGAGCAGCCCGGTGCAACCATACCAACATGAGGTCCAAAAATGTTTGAGTATCATGGATTTATTATTCATATGCAATGGTGTAGACAATGATCTCTCAAGCAACACCATATACACATTTTAGTTTATATCATGAGCCGTTTGTTTAAGAGAAATTCAAAGTATTATATCGATTTAATACAAGTGGTATTCAGTGTTAGCATAGCATATTATCTTACTAAATATTTCCCAATCAATTAAGATTTAATCTTATACCGGTTTTGAATAAAAATTTTAATATGTGATAGTTCACAAACAACATGCTTAATGCTGCATAATGCTATCGGTTTAAAACAAGCCTAACATGCGAAATAGATATCTTCAATTATCGGGGTATGTGGACTGTTCCTTATATTTCAAGACAGGCATGCTCTTTAAATCACGTGATATGAAATGTGTGTGTTGTCTGAGTCCGTGTATAAACCTTCTTTTCATTTTTCGTTTTACGTTCGACTAAACGAAACACGAAAGTCAACAAATATTACTTTGTATTCCGATTTTCAAATAACCAAAACAAAATCTATATAAAGAAAAAAAATCTCTAAAGCGTCTTTGCGATGAAATTATTATAAAACGAAACACGAAAATTATTTTCCTCGACATTTTTCGTTTTAATATCAATATAACGAAAATCAATTTAAAAAAATTGAAATAAAATGTGAGTTTACCACTTTTGTTTCGATAAAACAGAGAACAAGCTGCTATGTCGGTTTAGGGAAATAAATCATGATTGACCTTCTTGAACACTTTTCTCTTTTTTACAAATAAGTCATTACCTCAAGAATAAACTCTGTTGTTTTTTAATTAAAGATCGGTTTCAAAAATTAAGAATAAGAACCCAAAATTGTTGTGCATTTTCGACAATTTTAAAAAGTAAACGAATAAATAAATAATAATTTCATGTAAGATTCGCACCGTATGTGCATAATGCCTAATAACAATTTACAATTATTTATTCGCCACAATAAAATGTATCTTTTCCAAGGACAGCATTTGTCACACACTCAAAAAAAATGTTCTATTAACGGGCCTATAGGGTTTGTAACAGTTTAACACACATTATTGTAACCCGTCCCGAGATTTAATCATAGATAATATAAAAGTCCATTTACACACAGAAGTACTTCTATGGATTGAAATATGATGTAAAGTGCAGCGTATGGTTTGGAACAGTAAATAAATGAATACATTACTCAAATGTTATTGAAGTCCAACATCGAGCACTATATAAAACAGTACGCACTATAAGCTATGAATACATTTTACATGTACTTTTTGACTGTAAAAACACTTAATTCAGTTGCATAAACTATATATTGTGTCGAAGTTCATGTACCATTTCTTCTGAACTTTTATTTTAGTTTGTTATTCAGAAACGTGTAAATTGTTTGTTAAGTTAATACGTACATAATTAATACCTTATTTGTGTTTTTCAATAAATAAAACCGTATGTTTTTTGTTTAATTTTATTTAACCATTCGCTAGCAAAAGAAGGGTATTCATGAGGTAGTCTGCAAAATAGGAAAAGAGTGGTTTACCAGTGATACAAAGGTCTTTAAAATACAAATTCAGTAAACTGAAACTGCAGAAAAGAATGTATGTGAACTTTAATTTATTAAAACTGTATATTCCAGGGAATCGGTAATTAATCTTGCGAAATTATTCTGAGCGTATCTTTTCCTTCGAGCTTCCTGAATAAATAATAAGTAATTGATTGGTTTGGAACTGTAAAATAATTTTTATCAAAATTTTACAGATATTTTGAAGGGTGTAAATTTTTAGGCGAGAGATTGCGCAGTGGAGCTTGAAACCTACTTCCGAATTTGAGGTGGCAGGCATTGATAGACAAGCAATCAATCCCTGTTGATTTAGTCCACGTGTAATAAATTGTCTCCGCATCAAAAACACGAACTATAAATGTGTGTTTCTTATCTATGAACGAACTCTGTTAGTGGTGCTTGTTCTGTGTATAATGGTCAAGTTTGATGAACATAGAAGTACGTGTAACATCGGAATGATAAACTTCCTTCTCATACATATTTCAGGATAGTTATACACTTACGTAAATGTGACGCTTTTTCGTTCATTGCTGTTATTTGCACGTCATACAGACTACTATATGCTGTTCTTCGCAGGTTTTTGAGGGGGAGCGCAGACACAGATTGCAAGGTGCCTCCAATTGTGAAGTGACGTGCAGCGAGCCTCTGCGAATCAAACGGGACATAAACATTCATGTTGGCTTCACCATCACTGAGGAATCTAATGGCATCTCCTTCCTGTCTCGTTCTTACATTCAAGTGAGTCGTTGCATCTTAAAATATGTCCTTAAACCACTACTTGCGAAATCTGCTGTACCGATGGTACTACAAGCCGCTGATGCACAAACTAAGTATCGTACAAACTAACGTTCCTTGTTCCCATCGCGCCTGGTGATTTTTTTCCTGATATCAGATGTCTGTAGGGAAAAAAAATACCAGATTAGTAAATCTAACTATTTATTTTGACTTTGTTGTTCTTAACCCCTCTGTTCCAGGTAGACTTGCAAGAGACGGTTTTGATATCCGGTATTGTTACCCAGGACAGTCCACAATCGGCGTCCCGGGTGGCATATTTCCGGGTGGAGTACAGCACCGACTGTATCACCTTCGTCAATGTCACAGACAGACACGGCGATGCACAGGTGACGATTTTTTTTTCAACGAAAATATTTTTTTTAATGGCCGGACAATGAATGTGACTTTGTAAAGCGCGCACCCAATTGATTCTATGTGTAGCGTCCAATTTAAATTCGAATCATATCAATCAAGCAGGAAAACAAGTAATTTACAAAATATTTTTATTTTTCAACTTTTGTTTGGCAGTGGAACAAATTTCGCTTTAAAACTATAAGTATTTATCGTCATCATATTACAAGTTACTGAACTAAAATATATTTGTAATATGACCACTATTGTTTGTGCTATAAAAACGACCCAAGCAATATACACGATCAAGCTTAAGCCATCATGAAAAGTGTGGGAATTAACACAACCATGTTTAGATCTAAAACGATTCGATACATAGAGAATGACAGGTTACTGTCCCACCATTGTTTAATATGTAAGGTGAGACTTAGAATAAAAGATCGACGAGGCTTGTCGAGCCGTTGTTTTATTCGTGCCGGGCCCGATATTATACATTTTTACTTGACGATAAGGCAGTTACATGCATTTTTAGCGGGAATGAATATGATGTTTACATGTAAATAATGACGTCGCCAGCACTTGCGCTTAATATTGGTAAAATACGTATTTGACTATTTTGTTGCTGTTTGTGTTTAAATATAGAATACTGGGTCGGTGCCGAATAAAGCGAAGTTTATTTTGCGAGGCTTAGAAAATCTAAACCACAAGCCTTGGCGAGTGGTTCAGATTTTCGGGCCGAGCAAAATGAGCTTCGCTTTATTCGGCACCGACCTAGTATTCGATTTATCCTATCAATATTCTATTTATCCTACATTTTTTATATTTTTTTTTTCTTATGCAATCAAAAAAGTAGTCCTTAATTGCTAAAAACAATAGCAAAATCAGAGCGTAATTATATTAAAATTGTTTGTGATCTTTCCCGTTTACGTCACTCGAAATAGTCCTTAAGAATTCCAAGCAAAAGCAGAGTTAAAAGACAAAATATCGCTATATGCCTCGATACAAATTTAGGCAGCATTCCAAATGTTACACACTCAAGTAGAACACAGACGCTTTTGTTCAAATTAAAATTCTAGTTTCACCACTTCAATAAACAAAAGAATGGCTGCCATTTTGAACTCACGTCATGCATGATTCGTCATTTATCCTGTCACATGCCTTTTAATCAGCCTGATAACCAGGTAACCTAATAAACAAAAGTTATTAGGCTAGTTTACCACGTGACCTCGTATATCCGTCAGTCGCTCTCCGGTGACGGACTACTTTTTATCATTCACACATTAAACCGTTTCTTTTTAATGTTATCGTGTATATTACATATCATCCTTTCTGTGTCTTCTTTAAAATATATTACCGAACCATCTTTCCGTATTTTTATTTTCATTCACATGATAACGCAATGTATGACGTATCCCGTGTGACGTCATGTCGGTGACGAAACATTTTGGGACAACAATATGCCTATGGAAGTGGTGGTTTTTAACAGTAAACTTTTTGTTTAAAACCTCAAACGAATCCAAAACGTATTTCGGATTGTGTGTAATGTGTTTGTCATGCATAACACGACGAGCAGACAATGGAAGTGCATATAGTTGTTACTTTATTGTTAATAGCATTGGATTAAAGTTGTCATTGAGGATTCAGGTAAGCGTGTCGTTTATGCTTAATTTAGTTTTTTTAGGACTCCTGTCAAAGCTTAAATGATGCCATTAATTTAATCTCCAGCACAGTTTCAGCTGCAATCGATATTTTAATTATCCAAATAATGTGCTACGCGTAATTATAATTATTTTCGATTATGTGTTTGATGTGTGGCTCAATTTTATTTATAACAGTTGACTGAATGTGCACGCCATTTTGTTCAATTGAATGTTCGAATAAAATTGAGTTTTTGTTATGCTGTTGCATTTTTTTTTCAATTTCCAACAATAAAAATATCACATTCTCGATTCGTTTTTAATTTCTTCCCATATTTTTAATAGGAAAGTATTAAAAGAAACGGTTTAATGTGGAACATTGTTTACGTGAAACAATTGGTAGTTATTTGGTCGTTAGGCATGTTGCGTACATGTTGGAGGCCCGATCAGAATACATATTTTGCTATTTCAATTAATCATGTGTGTGTTGATAAAATGTGTTAACGGTACATATTTAACCCCGCCGATAATGTAAATTTAAATCTATAAACAACTCTTCTTTTTACACACTTTTTACTTACTGGCATAACAAAGTCAAAGATCTACTGCTTCTTGTTATACTCACTAAAGTTGTGTAATTACCTTGTTTATTTTCGTCAGTTCTGTTTGCTTATATGGCGAGTTAAAACTTCTGCACACAAAACAAAATTGATTTCTTCATCGCCATTTGGTATAAAAACACGCTTACCTCAATGACAACTTAAATCCAATCCAAATACAAATACAGTTAAAACGATATGTACTTCCATTTTCTGTTCTTCAATCCCTTTTTCGACATTTATTTTAACCACACTATTTTTTAATAACGCTTGAATTTTTCCTGACCCAAAACACAATTTTCGAAACCGTACTACTATCGAACTTCGAAGCGAGTTATTTTATTAATATCGAAATTTACAATTATGCATTATAACCATACAATCCGAAATACGTTTTGGATTCGTTCGAAGCTTTAAAAAATATTTTTCTGTTAAATAAATTAACACGTCCGACTTGTCCATCTTAAAATCCAGAGAGTCAAAATTAAACTGGTGTGTTTCGTCACAGAAATTACGTCACACGAGATACGTCATACATTACGCAATCAATTGAATGAAAAATAAAAGTACGGAATGCCGGTTTTGAGATAAATGTAAGTGGAAATTCGGCTTTTATTTATATACGGTATATTAATTTGAAAAGTAAACATTCATTTCATGTATAAATCCAAAAAAAGTAGTCCCCCGCGCGTGACAGCTATATTTCAACACTGCTGAAATAAAGGAAAATATATTTCACAGTGGTTTATTTCAACGATGCACGTCTGATGATGGGATTAAACTGTATTACATCTTGGTATTACAAAAAGATCATGCAGTTTACTGTTTTTTTGTTTATCATACCTCTCTCTGAGTCCCCATTTTAAAAGAAATAATGAAATTAAATCGCTACGACGCTGCATTTTTAGCGGGAATTATTATGATCTTTCACAAATGATTTACAGAGGTTTGGCTGTCCATCGCACTACCATGTTTCTAAGCATCGCATGATAAACTTAATATTTATCCAAAACGCACATACTATTCTATTTATCCTATTATTTCATCCCTTTTTCCATTTATAATTATCAAATATCGCATTTTTGACGATTTTGTTCTTCCGTAAATTTTTGGAAAAACCCGAGTGTGATTTAAAAATAGCGATAGTATAGAGCTAAAATGTATACGATTTGTGTTATACAATCGATTTTCATCTGGTAATGGGATAAAAAAAAATATATATCATGCAGCGTTATATCAGTCAGATATTAATGAAGCGGTATGATAAAAAAATATATATTAGACAGCGGTATACCATGAAAATATCAATCAAAACCTTCTTGACCGCGGACTTTAAACAGAAAACCAAATGTGTATGGCCTATCAAACATTATTGCAACATTGTCACCGATCTTGAATATTCAGACTGTGATATAAAATGTTGGAATGTTGTGTTGTGGTTTATTCTAAAGTAATTGAACACGAATATATTTATTTTAATCGTATAAGCCATACATCTAATGACGAAGTTCATACATCAGTCCATTGAACCGTAGATTATTCCACGAAATATATGTGTCATCGACATATGCTCAAAGAAGGCTGACAACAATTGCTGTCGTTCAGAGGTGAGGTTAATATCTAGTACACATAGAGCTCACTAGTCTGTCCATTGAGAAATTCAATGCATGGGTCAATGTGGCATCGATATTAAGTTCATCAATGTTTCCACAGGAATATTACGGAAATGTGTTCTCTAATACCACGACGACGGTGATGTTCGATGACGTGTTCAACGCTAGATGCGTGCGCATCGTGCCGACAACGTTTAGGAAAGGACACTACAATGAGGTTTGAACTGCTCGGCTGCTGGAAGTACATTTGTACTGAAAACAGCAGATATGCTTTGTTGTTCTCTAAACAAGAATAGTTTGATATTAACACAATTTGGAGGCTTTTTGCAACAGTGAACACATTATAATTAATGTACAGCAGTAAATTGGTGTTTTATAATAATAATCATTTTTATTACTGCAAGCATTTTAAAGGCAAAATTCTAAGTACATGGCCTAGCTATGCAGAAACATAGGCGGAACGCGGACAGAAAATTCTACTACAATTTAAGAGCATGTATGGATTTAATAATAAATATAACATACACATTTGAACACTTGATTAAGAAAAACATTCATAACGAAACACCTATTACAAACGATGTCGATTAGTTATGCCATTTCCATATGAAAAATAGGCTCATGTTGTCATGCACTAACAATGGAGGTGTTAAAGACAACGATTACAGAACTTACAACGTAATCATGATATGCATACTGACAGTATATATTAGTTTAATTTTTATAATTAAAGGTTCATATTACAGTATAAAGATGCTTATCCTTGTACACTGTTGTCAAAAGATCAAAATTTGAATATTGTCTGTAAAACAATATCAAACATATGACCGTAGATGAAACAGGTATCTTTGCATGGTGTTTCTGAATAATCTGACATTAGCCTTTTGGAATGTGTGTGTTTATTTAAATATTAGGACACTTTTTGATTTAAATATGTTTAAGTGTCCGAAAACAGTAATTACGGCAACCTCTACGTATACTCGAACAAGCGTGAAAATATGAATGACTATGAAGATATCGATGAATTAGGTTTTGCCTCCATGGTCCCGAGTTCGAATGCTAGCTTCCAAGCGAAGTAAATACAACATTCAAATTGTTGACATAATTGTCTATAAAATGTTCTTGATATTGTAGTTTTGTCATTAAATTAGTTTAATCTCATTTGTTGAAAAATACGTAAATCTTTATAAAAAAAGCATCTCAAGTGAAATTTGTCCAAATGTGAAACTGCTTTTTCGCTTTCTCGGTCAGCTGCTGGAGCGTGCACGTCGCGACCAGGGCGAGAGTTTTTTTTTTCTTAAAGACTTCTCCGAAGAATCGGCAAGCGGAATAGTAATGGTCCGTAGCTGCATAGCGGACTTACTACATCGTCTGAGGATGGTCGGATAGGAACTTTTCTGCATGCGACTCTGCTAATCCAGTTAGTACCGTCATCCCTCGAGTCGGACGTCCTCCCGCTGACTTCGCAGACTCTCAGAACTTGGAAATATCGCCAAGCGGAAGGGCTTTTGTCCGCAGGTAGATACTGGTTTTACCGCATCGTCAAAAGAGGGACGGGAGCAGCGGGGCAGCGGAGGTGGCTTCGTAGAGGACAGACGGGACGGACCTGGAGCAGTGATGCAGACCAGGACTTTGAGGACGCTTAACGTGCTGGGGAAACCGTTCTGGTGTTCGGGTCGACGGCTAGTGACGTCTTGAGCGGCCATACCGGTTGAGAAGCGCGAGGAGCGGAAAGAAGATATTGGTTGAATAGCAGTGTCCTTTTAAGGGCGGGGCAATTAGACATGAATTGTTTTTCAATTGTCTACCATTGCACATTAAGTTCTCATTAGCCACCGTGCTCTGATCTATTTGGATAGAACATATTTCGTTGGCGAATACCCGGGCAGCCGAGGTAAATTTGACTAACTTTGGCTCAAAATTAAATATTTTCTTCTGAAAGGTCACAGGGGAAGGTCAGTACATAAAGCAGTCGTGAAGACTCAGCGACGACCTGTAAATATACTCTGAATTACACACAAACACACAAACTGTTTTACAGCTGTATCTCCTGCTTCGATAAATGTTCTGGGAAATCAATAGCTTGTGTAACCCATGTCGGATGCCATTCATTATAAAAACTTATGTACTACAAAGACGAATCCGGACATGATTGTTAAAGAGAGCATGTGGGGTTCATGTATTATGAACCAATCAGCCATTGAAGCCTTGTCATTAACTCACTCTTCACCCTCCATTTCATGTATTCACATATTCACTCACGAATGAATCGATTCATTTATTAATACCGGAATCAATAACGATCAGTATCAAGTCACAACATATGTTGACAAATATATTTCCCTAACCACCATGTAAAGCCATGATTGTATCGATAATAGATTAACAATTATTAAAATCAAATAACAGAAAATATCCTTAATGGCACGTGATACTTCTGTTTTGTAGAAATATGTTAGGTATATCCGCCCCTGTCAATATTATTAAGCGTGGTATAACGTTAATATAATGTTAATGCTATACATTCTGAACTGGACTGGTGTTGTTTAAGTCCAATGCAACACATTGTCAGTTGTGTGTAACCTTTTAAGTAATTCCTCTATTGAAAACCGCTAAAACTGCATAGGCAACCTACGCAGGCAAACTATTCTCCATACATGATACCCCCACCACCATTCTTTATGCCATGGCAGACAGCTTTTCCACAACCTAAGATCTCAAACGCTACCACTATAATCGGCAACCTGTTTCAGAATCAATTCATTTAGCTCAAGCTCCAACCATGGGTAATAATAGTACATAAATATCACAGAACAATAGTACATACAAATCACAGAACAATTAATCCGTCCTCCCGGCAAACCTTAAGTAGATTAACGCCCCTCTAAACATCAACATCCTGAGGAAGACCCGATATAACATAGAGGTAATCGAAGCACGTCAACCCTAAATACAGACAAATCAAGTTACACACGAACACAGAAGCGCCGTCCATATAGAGGCAAGTACCCTGTAACACCCAGACATGTGAAACTCCAGGATATACACGTAGGTACACGAACTACACAGTACAAACAAGTAGTACACTCCACACCAAAGAAATTGAGATTCAGTGAAGAAAATCAAGTGATTAATATTTCAAACGTATCTAGCCTCTCGGAACTAGAAGACCACCATATACTCATAGACAGACTCCCTGTTATTCCAGCTACATACCCTACTATACCACTCTTCACAAACCCAGAGAAGACATAATTCCCTAAAGCGGTGCTACCCAGAGACAAAAAGAAACCGACAGAACCAAGGAAAGTGACAAGAGGTCTGACTCTCAGTCCCTTTTTGCCCCACGGCCGTGCGAGCGAGAAAACGGACCCTCCAAATATATACTTTAATGTATTGCATCTAGCAAACAAACACACTACCAATAAAGAAAAATCAGCTTGAAAAAGAACTTAACACCAATCTCTTGAGATCTTAGTTTGGTTGTACTGTATGTTATTATTCACATCATTATTTCTTGTTATCCGGAATAAGCGAACACCTTTTTCTTATCATATGTATCTTTAGTAATAAAACAAAAATGGAAGATGATCCGTTCATTATCAAAAAAGCGTATCATGTTCATCAGAAGATACAAGATACACGGCTTAATATAATATTAATGTTTCTTCTACTTTGTAAGGTCATTATTGGTCTCAATTTTCTTCTTCTATTTTCTTCTTAACAGTCTGAATTTTAATGCATGTATGTTGTCTCTAGTACTATTAATAATACTGATTGATTCGTTAAAATATAACCATAGTAGTTGGAACACAAATAAACCGAAATGGGCCATAAAAATGTGTTCATATTTTGTAATTACACGGTATTAACTCCCTTTGTAAAAGTACTATTTCAGGATCATCCGGATAACAAGTCATGTCTAATGCACGCAATTGTCGCATGATATGCGACCTCAAACTGGTAGCCGACCGCCCGACTTAAATTAACGTAGACATGATGTTAAGTATGCCAAGGTCTCAATATTTATAGAAAGCAAAGTAAACCTTCATTTGATCACTGTTATAATATAAGTGCTGTCTTGCGGAGTATGGTATTGACTTAAACAAACGTATCACGTTTTAATCAGTGTATAGTGTCCAAATATCGGTTTTTACGTCGTGATCTATTGTGTTTTAATTGGGTACAGGTAATTGATCTGGATTGCATATTGTAAAGAGTCCTTTATTTTTAATGTGGTATTCTTTAATGGTTTGAACGAAGTACCAACTAGTTTTTTTCAGGAGATCTTAATCTGATCCATTATTTATAAAACGGAATAGCATAACAAATGATTAAAACTGGGATCACCGCCAGAAGTATATTCTAGTTATATCGTATACAGAGAACTATGTTCAATCATTAACATATATTTAAATATCAAGTTGGCGATGTATTAAGAGATACTCGTCAAACAACTGAAACCACTTTTTGGGAAAATTATTGGCTATTCCTCTATTATTATTAACATATCAAAAGAACCTTTTTAAAATATCAATAAAGTCAATAAAGCATTCGTATAAAATACAATTGGTACCTTTGTTTTAAGTGTTAACTGAATTCAAAATCTCGTTACCAAATATTGGTTATTAAGCCCAAGTCCCATATCAGCACGTGTGGATATGGCAGTCCTGGATCGTTCCGGATCTCCCCGGATAAAGAGCCGGGAAGATCTGTGGACTTTTTTTAATTTTGAGCGTCGATGGTCTTCTCAAGACCATCACCCCAGTAACAACACGGTATCCACAAGGACAAACCCGTACCAACACAGATATTCCCGACAGCAACATGCAATCAACACGGAGCCCACACTGACTGTCTCGAACCAACACGGCAGAGATACGGCTAGCCCTCGATAAACACGGAACAACACGTCATCTACACGGATTATCACAGACTTACACGACAACGACATGGATAATCACGGCAGCGATACGGACCAGACACGACTTCTCCAGACCGACAATTATTTATGTTAAATCAGATTGTTCGGCTGTCCTGTTAGCGCAGTGGTTGGTACACGCGCTTCTCAAATAGGCGACCCGGGTTTAATACCCGTTCCCTGTAGCATGTGAATTTGGTTGGTTGTCACCATATCGGACAGGTGGGGTTTCTTCCGGATATTGTGGCTTTCCCCAGCAGCACAAGACCACACTTATAGTGAAATTTTGCAGTAACAAAAAAGCTGAAAATTGCATATATGATTCAAAATTCGTCCAAACGTTCGCGAGTGAAGTAAATTAAATATGTAGGAGTGTTTGAACACAATCAAACGCACGCACGCTCACACACACATACACACACACACACACGCGCGCACACACACACACACGCTCGCACACACACACACACACACACATGTTGTTTTTTTTTCAAAATGCAAACCAAAATGAAATAGTATTTTAAAAGCGGGCCTTTCAGTTCCCAAACGATCGTTATAAGCACGATCCGCTACCGATAAAGAACAGCAGAAACAAATAGACACAAGTTCGAGGTCCAGAGTAAGATCGCCATCAGCTTCACAAGTAAATCTATATGCATCAACACCACCAAAATAAAGTGACGCTAAAAAATGAAGACATCACTCGTCCTTTCAGATAAACAGTGGTTCGACATGGCCGATTGGCTCAATGAGAACCCTCTGTTGTACACGAAGAGAAAAAACACTACATTGTATTGCCTATATCACATGCCGGAACTAACTGTTGACGGTTGCTATTGAGTTCAATCGACGTCATACTTTTTATCCATGCCAAGAAATCCTTGAAATACAAAATACATAAAATTAAAGCATCAGGGTAAACATAATACAAAGTTAGTGTCTTGGATGGTAAAAGTTATCGGGCTCGTCTCACCGGTTAAAATTCCTAAGCATTGCACAATAAACTTTCCCCGTTACCTATATTTAATTTAACCCATATAATTACAACGTGTTTCACCTAAATGTGTTCCCGGACTGTCAATGACGCCCCCGGAAAACCATGGCATAAATACGGCTCTCCCCGGACCCTATACGCAGCTACACGTACCATCTTGGATCATCCCGGATGCTGCCATCGTCCCGGATCGTCACAGATCAACACGGCCGTTTTGAACGTCCCAAAACTGCCGTGTTGACGTCTCGGAGCCCTCAGGACATTTCCGAACGTTCCGTGACCTACAAGGATCTACACGGAGCTACACGGCAACTACACGGTTCACATGCCGGATCGTGCCGGAAATAATCCGTGTTGATCCGGCATCGATATGGGACTGGGGCTTTAATCACAAAATATGGGTCTTTTTTACTCGGTGTGATGACCTTTGTTTTCTTCGCGTCATTTTGACATATTTTCTGCTAATAAATACCTAAAAAAAAATGTAATAACAACTTTTATACACAATCTTATTTTCAAACTATTTTCCGCCGGCCTAAGAAACCCATACTCGGTTTATCAACAAGCAACAAAGTGGCAAATGCAGATTGGTTTATTCACTGCAGACATACTGATGATATAATTTCTCTTCAACAATAACAAAATATTTATATAGGCATAACAAATAATAGTATACAATTTAAATAGTGTGCAATAAAAGCAAAGAAAACACTGCAAACAATACAAAATGCGTTGACATACGGTTTTTTAAAGGGACTGTCCACTAGATTTTGGCATGTATTGAAGCTTGTCATTAAATGCTTTAAATGCTTTATATTGATAAATTTAAACATTTGAACTAAAAATCGCCAGTAAAAAACAAGAAAACAATTTAAAAAAAGGAAAAAAAAGTAACCCTCAACAGGGCTCGAACCACTGACCCCCGGATTCCTGGAGTCCTAGAGTAAAAAGCTACCTGTTTAGACCACTCGACCACGGACGCTCATGTTTCATGGGGATGTATTTTTTAGCTATATAAGCAATCCTCGTAGGTTCCCAAAATATCGTTTCGCGTCGCGCGACGCTTTATCTAGTGGACAGTCCCTTTAAATAATAACAACAACAACAACAATACTACTAATAATAATTTAAAAAGTAATAGTTATAATAATAATTATAATAAAAATAATAATGATAAAAAAAATAATCATTATAATTATAATTATAATAATTATAAAAATTTGTAAAGCGTGTACCATGTATGCGACTCTAATTACTGTATATATGTATTTCCAACTAGCAAACAACGCACTGAACAAGCTATTTAAGCAAACATAAATATACTGTTTTTAACACTTCTTTTTGGTATACATGATCTTATCAATAAGCACTCTTCCAAACTGTACACTAGTATACATGAATATACACAGGAAGAAGGTTTAACAAAATTAATCATGTATAAGTGTGTTTTGTTTTATGTATTGAGTGTTGTTTGTTATGTATTGTAAAGTAATATACATGCTTCTAGCAATAATATTTCGCATATCAATGTTTCTTACACGGCATTATTCCAATATTGAAACGGTTTGTTCGGATGTATTTGATATACATTTTTTAAATTGCAACCGTTTACTTGCGTGGCTCTAGTGTGAATGTGCCTGGGTGCCACGGGCGCTCTTTTGCAGCCTTCTGTTCTTCATAGATCGTCTTGATATCCTTCAATTGCATTATTGGTCCGGTTGCCTTACCAGGCTTGCTTGGCTCTGGTGTGAATGTGCCATACTGATATGCCATACTTGGGTTGATTTTTTCTGACTCTCCTTGTGTGAAATACGTGGGCTGAATTTGCCTGACCCCTTCTGTTGTTACTTCCTATAAGAACTGTATAGGGTGGATAAACACATATATGTTATAAATCCATATATCCGTAAAGAACGATAATCTTAGGTATTCCGATTTTTATTTGAGCTTTTCTCTAGAAAAGGTTGTGTCATTTCTCCATTGCCCGCCAACATGGAATACTGCCTTATGGGTAGTCTGTGTATAGCAACACTGCTGTGTTTACATTAACAATGCAAACCATATTTTTAATCACTAGGTAAGAAATCTACTCTATTAGTAGCTGACGTAAGTTAAACGCATAGTCCATATAGCTCGCTTTAAATACTGTTAACATTCAATGTGTAGTTTACTATTGAATAGTGGTATCCAAGCTAGCGTTCCATTATACTATAAACCACCATGTGAAGCAACTCGTGATGCCTTATAGTATCAGAAACCATACAGTCGCACTTTATTATCGCGCTTTTAAATGATCTAACTTACGTTTACACGTTTATTTTGATCGGCATAAACATTCTGAAAACGTCCAATCAAGAAAGTCGAGACTGTTATGTTTAAGAACATGTGATACCATGCTGCACGCGGGCTTTTTATAAAATGAAAATGGAAAACAAAAAAAAATCGCATTTGATTGCGATTATAGACATTGTTCCTGGTAAAAATCATGGTAATCTTTTGTTAAATCATTTATGGTTTGGTATACTACAAGAACATGGTAGAATATTTGCGCTTAATTTTGATGATCACAACTTTAGTTTGCTAAATATTTCCAAATTGGTGCGGAAATTAACGATCGTCGGTTTTTGTAGAATAATATGGCATGGCTGCGCCCATAGATTTTGATGATAATGCTTATATTGGTTGATACATGAATGATGTCGCGTCGGATTTGGTAAAGTGATGATTTCCAGGCTGAGGAACGTAAACTATGAAAGTTGTTCTGTCGTTTGGCATGTGACTGTCAATACATTTGTATTTAAGAAAGGAAAGTTACTTTTTTAAACAAAAGTGAGTTTTGTATGTGCCTCATCTAGCATTGCCTAGTCGAACACTCGCATTCTACGTAATAACGTCATTACGTCAACTCCGATGCGGTAGCCGGCTCGTTAATCAGCTTTGGTCTTAGGCCTGCTTCAGTTCAGTCATATTCTGACAAGGTAGAACGATGGTGTTGGAGCGTGGTTGCTTGTTGATTTAATATCCACAACTGAAACACACAGCGTAGAAGATGTCGAGTGTAACTGTCCTCTGTCGCTGGAATGAGTCTTGGATGTAAAGAACTCTTATCCTTGGTACATCTAAACTCGTGGAAAGTTTGTTTTGGTATTGCCTTCATAAAGGTTGATTACAAATTGTAAGTTGTTGACCAGCTCTGTAATTACGAATTGCTCGACCATGTCACATATTGATTGACATTGATGTGCTTTAACATTCAACAGGTTAACCACCTTTCGGTTCCCTTCTCCAAAAAAAACGCAAACTCTGTCGGTCGCATCCACTCAAACAGTTTATGGCAAGAAGAATAATGCACTGTTCCGTGGTCATTTTTTCTTTCAACTTGTTAACTTTTTATAAAAACGTGTTTAAATGATTGTGGACTATTACTTTTCTAGTTGACATGTACATCTTTGGGACATCAATATGTTTTTAATGGTGGAGCAAAAGAACCAGTACATCTGTGTCAGGAGAATTAATAACCAAAGGTGTAGAACCCCTAAGATGTTTCAGCCGATAAAAAAATGACCCTTTAAAAAATGTTGGTGATAAACGTCCTCAACGAAACCAATAATAATTTATACCAGTGAGAACGTCCATAAGGCAGTATCGTCCGTGCATTTCCACGGACGTGCATTTACTTTCTTTGATATTCTATCTTGTTGGCGGCAGCTCCCGATAATTGCAAGGGCTCCATCACGCCAAGATTTGCAGAGTGCCCAAGCCCCGAGCTCCGGAAGTTCGTGTTCAATGTGGCGTTTCCCAGGGCATGCAACTTCGAAATGGGTCAGTCCGTGAAGGAAAACGACCAGCCGAAGGCAGGCATAATCCCGCCAGATAAGTCTGCAATGCACGTCCCTCTTAATGGCCAAAAGTGATTATAAATAACCAGAAAATATAAATTGACATTAATACATTTCGGTTAGGTTATTTACGGCGCTAAGATACCCATGGATGTCTGATAGCTTCGGATACATTTTATGGCTGTGTGTTAAGGGGGGGNGGGGGGGGGGGGCATTGAGCAGGCACGGATCCCGCTAAACACTAAATTAATCGAACATTTAAATTAAACGTGTTGTATTACATTTAACATGTGAGAGCTTGATATGACAAAATCAGTTAACCTTATCAAACATGAGTAATTACAATTATATTCGATGTATTGAGAACAACACGAGTATAAGAGTCAAAAATCAAAACTGCGTCAGGACGGATATGGAATGTGATCTCGTCGGGTTTTGGAGGTCATATCTGGTGCAGCACGACAAGCCGCTCAATACTTGGTCAATCAAGGCGATAGCGACTCAATATTGTCTCGTCTAGGGGATCACAAAACACAATTTCTTTCAATGAATAGTCTTCTTTCCTTTGATCAAATCACGTTTAAAGCACCAGTTGCCGTCATACGAACGCTTATACTGGCCTTACCCAGTCGTAGAGTTAAGCAAATAAACATCATTTAAGCTGCAATTTCTTTGATAAAACGGGTCATAGAACTTACCATAAGCATGATACCGAATCTTCCGCAAGATGATCCTATGATCTGTTGATAAAACAGCCTCCTGGATACTGTTGCGTTATGATGAAAAAAACAAAAGGGTGACATTGTCGTAGATAAGTTGTTGTCGTTATAACTTTAAAAACGAGATTATGCTGTTTTGTGTCAGGAATTTGAGATCCCGAAAGGTGAAAGCTCGCTAGTGATAGAGGGGCCGGTGTTCCCTATCCGCTCCAAGTGTATTGCCGTGCTCACCAACTCGGAGAGCGGACACGCTCACGGGATAGGCCATCCATGATCGACGAAGCCCTTGGTAGCCATGGAAACAGACGGGTATCAAGTGGCATTCAAAAGCTGTAGTACGTGTTACATATTAGTAATATCCTGTATTGATTGTGTGATTAAAGTCGATAAATAAAGTAAAATTAAACTTGAAACTTAATCGTTTTATAACACTTGCAATCTCCAATATTGTTCGGTTTTAATACATTTAATGAAATCTGAAATGACTTCAATACGATAAAATTGTATATTAATGTCTTGATTATATTTAAGGGACCTTTCCAAATGTTCAAAATACCATTAACATGAAAAACTCCATGATATATTATGTTTAATATTTTATTGTTTGATGACTTGATATACATGTCAGTATACAAGAATAATTATTTGTTTGTGCACATGGCACCAAATAAATGTATAGATCAATATTATTGTATCAAAAACGTAATGTTCATCCATTTTAAAAGCATATAACATGTACTGCTGCTTTGACCCGCTCTATGTTTGGTTTGCAGATGCCCTGGCGCCGCATGGTAAGTCACTTTATTATGGAACTACGAAGTACTTGATTAATATATTATTCGTGTTTATAAGTCCTAACGTAAAAAAGGCCTGTTGCATTTGTGCCGAATTATACAAAAATGGATATTATGCCATATGCGACCAGCAATCATGTCTACAAATATGACCGCGAAACATGTTCGACTTTAAAGCGGACAGGATAGCTTCTGACCAGACAGTGCAAATGCACAGGCTAGTCTGGAGCTGCAAGCCGCATATGGCGTAAGACCCATTTACGCATGACGCGACTCATTTTGACTTATTGCCACTCTTAATAAAAAATATGTACAATTTACACCAATCTACGGCTGGATTTACCTGACCAGAAGCTTTTTTAAATTAAGTGATTGTTTAAATGATGTCTTCAAAATATGCTCACATATAAGAGCAATCAATCAATGTCACTTGTATATACATGTATATCTGTGTAAGAACCCATCGAACCATGTGGCAAACCTACATTGTGGAAAACGACGCAAGGGAGCGCGTTGTAGGCGGTGAGGCGTTACATACGGGGGAGTGGCAGTGGCTGGTGTCAATGCACTTCATGAATCATGAAAAACATCCGGATCTGGCTTGGCGACCTCATGCGTGTGGAGCGTCACTTATTCACCCGCAGTGGCTACTTACCGCCGCGCACTGCTTTATGTGAGTCCAATTGTCATTGGAATCGGAAGTTTCGATACTCCAAATTCGTAACACATACAATAGTCCAGGGAAAGAAACTGTCACGACGTCCTGTGTCACGTAATCGTTCATAGTTCATGGACGACAGATAGTTACTAACAATGTTCATTACTCTTAAATTACCGGTGTATCTCGTCATGCGCGTATTGCCAAGATGACGAGATTTGC
>VMBQ01009429.1:16132-31608 GCA_007657795.1 Dreissena rostriformis
TATATATGTGTATGTTCTTCTGTGTTTTTTTCTTCTTTATAATACAAAATGATACACCATTTATCAACTCGACCATGTGCCTTGTTTAAAAAAAAACTAATCTTTAGGATATAACGTTAAAAAAATGAGGAACTTACCTTTCGCGCGTGACTTTTTTGTTCTCTGTTATTGAAGTGCCATCCGTTATCAGAGTATCCGCATACCCGAAGCGTAACAAGAACAAGAAATTACTTTACTTTTATAGACACTTTGATACCCGATAAAGGGCACTTGGGATAACGGAGAATTTCAACAAATTGGGCACTCTGATAACCGAGTTTTATCTTCTACTTGAAATGCATTTATGTATATTATGGCTATTCTTACAAAATATTTTGAAGTACGAATCAATTTGCATAGTCAAGCGCGACACATTGGGAATCTATGCAGAACTAAATAACAAACATGTGTGAAATATAAACAATGGCGATGTTCGTTTTCAAAAAATCACATTACTATTAATTTATACTATTAATATAACAAGCTTATTGCCAAGCAATGATGTCCCCTACCGGCTCCACCATTCATTAAAAAAATATGAGGAACTTTTAAAGTTATCGCAGGATCCAGAAAAGTGTGACAGACAGACAGACAGACAGACAGACAGACAGACAGACAGACAGACAGACAGACAGACTGACAGACTGACGGACGAACGGATAGAGCGCAAAGCTGGTGAAACCGGAAGGTGACAGCTAGTAATGCAATTTTCTAAAAGATTCAAATTCTTATTTATGAAGAAATTTATTTCAAATGACGAACGGAAATAATTGTCTACACAATGAACTTGTTTTAGTGGTAACTTGAGATTCAGTGAGATAAAAATACAACGGATCATGTGGATCATTACAATCGTGTTCATTTTTTCTAATTGCATGGCTCTCGATACTAACCACTCGTATGAACGACTGGCTGAATGTACATTTGAGATAAGCTACAGAATCCGTATATGTGTTTGAATATGTTTGATTATGCGCGTATCGACTTATTATAAAAGACGGGATACTTTTGTCGACATGAAATGTATTCGGTGTTCAATATAAATGAGTGAAATTAAGCCTCGCTCTGAGAAAAAGGAGTTTAACGCATGTTAGCAAATCATCGTCCCAGATTAGCCTGTGCAGTCTGCACAGGCTAATCAGGGACGACAATTTCCTCTTCTATGGTATTTTTCGCTTAAAGGAAGTCTCTTCTTATTAAAAATCTAGTTTAGGCGGAAAGTGTCGTCAATGATTAGCCTGCGGACTGCACAGGCTAATCTGGGACGACACTTTGCGTACATGCATTAAACCCCCTTTTCACAGAGCGCATCTCGAATATTAAACAATAGAGCCAGGGTGACCATAAAGGCTCAACAGTGCAAATACAAAGAAAGCATCATTCTTGCGACATGCTTCAAAAAATGTTTAAAGATTCGTCGTGGTTTTTATAAAAAAAAGGAAATATATACTGACTCATATATGGTCATACATATATGGCAGTATAGACTGTACTCATCAGAAATATCGAATGAGTTTCACATTTATCTTTAATATTTATACAAAATCATAATCATGTTTCGGTTATTATCCCCCCGCCGTCTGTCCGTCCGTCCGTCCTGGACACTATCTCCTCCTACACTATCAGCACTAGAATCTTGAAATTTGCACGCATGGTAGCTATGAGCATATGTGCGACGGTGAACTATTTGGAATTTTGATCTGACCCCTGGGTCAAAAGTTATGGGTAAATAAATGGGTAAAATGGGTAAAACAAACTCATTTTACTAACAACATGCGACGCAGATGATAATAATTTTTGACCCAGGGGTCAGATAAAAATTCCAAATAGTGCACCATCGCACATCTTCCGATAGCTACCATGTGTGTAAGTTTCAAGGTTCTAATACTAATAGTGTAGGAGAAGATAGTGGCCGATGGGGGTTGGTGTAGGGCCCAAAATTTTGTTTTAACATAACTTCTTCATTTATTCACCAATTGACTTCAAATTAATACTGAACATCTCTTATGACAATACGGTCTATCTCGACCATCCATGTCCACATTACCCACCCCAGGGCCATTGATAAAGGTTAAGGCAGCTTGGTTCCCGTCCTCTTTCAAATTTATCGAAAGGTCCACTGGTACTTTTCCCTGTACCCCCAATTTTTTTTCGTACCCAAAAATTGTCCTACCAATTTTTTTCCTACCCATTTTTTTTCGTACCCAAATTGTTTTCGTACCCAAATTTTGTTTCATACCCTAATTTAGTTTCGTACTCAATTTCTTGTTCGTACCCAATTTTTTTTAGTACCCAATTTTTTTTTTCGTATCCAATTTTTGTTCGTACCGACGTTTTTTTTCGTACCCACATTTTTTGTTCGTACCCAATTTTTTTTCGTACCCCATTTATTTCGTACCAAATTTTTTTTCGTTCCCACATTTTTTTCGTACCCATTTTTTTTCGTACCCAAACTTTTTTTCGTACCCAAATTGTTTGGTACCCAAAATTTTTTTGGAACGCATTTTTTTTCGTACCCAAGTTTTTTTCGTACCCTCATTTTTTTCGTACCCACCCCGGGGCACCACCAACATAGACCAAAATTGCCTTTTAATATAACATCTATGCGGCGTGGGGATACGCGTCGGCATCTACCGCGTAATTTCTAGTTCGTTTTGAATTTACATAAGTACATACAGTTTTATGTATTTTCTGCTTACTATAACAGTATTCCAAAGCGAATTCTGCATTTTTGATTCACTTAAAAGAGTGTGTTATATCTGGTAAAAAGTGTCGAGTAATCGGGAATGGAAGTGTCATTGCCATTGAGATGATCGGCACTTCGCCCATGAAACATTTGAATGGGGCTCTTTAAACATTTGAATGTCCTCATATACGATATTAAACTAAAATGTAACATGTTGTAACATTAATACACATATTGATCTTTTTCTTCGAATATTTCCTAGTACATTTGTATTAATATTTTGTTGCAAGATGTACTGATCATACTATTCATGCTGATAATCGATGGAATGTTGTCGTTTTTTTTTTATATAATCCACCGTTTTCCGCGAATTTATTTCTTCGCAATACGAAGTGCTATACCATTACTCGACCATACACTGTTCCGTGACTGAAAACCAAATTAACAGAACATAAATGCAAAAAAAGCTTTGTTGTTCTCAGTTATAGAAGTTCCTTCCGTTATCAAAGTATCCGCATACCCGGCGTGTTGTTTGTTATATTCAAAATCGATTTGTTTATTAAATGCAAGGTTTTTTGTTTGAAATTATGCTGACAACTTCTCATTGATGCATTTTGCAGCGCAAAGTTAATCGTTTGTATACCGATACTGCTTGAATTGAGAGTAAATGTAAATGTTGTATAGTATAACTGCTATGAAGTGAAACATAGAATAAAACAATTAAAAAATATATATTTAAGACATAAATTAATTTGATGTCATTCCTGAAGTGTTTTGTATAAATAAGTCGAAACGAGTAACACTGATAAAAAAAGAAAAGAAGCTTAAACTAGAACTTTGGACATTCTGTTAACGAGATCCATGTTCATTCACTTCACCACTACAGTGTGGGGGGGGGGGGNGGGGGAATGTATGCCGTTGTTAATTTATAGCCCAGACAGAAGCACATGTTTTTATTGAAGTCCTCGTTAACCCAGTTTTCTAATGTTGTTAAATCTATTGTATAATACAGGTTTATTGCTGGTGGGTTTTCTTTGTTATTTTGCATGGTATTGATTCCCACCATTTGCGTTGCATGTTTTTAAGCAGGAATAAGAAATACGAATTATGATAATTCCGTAGAAAGTGCATTTTGTTAAGGTTAACTTCTTGTAGAAAATGTAATCGATTAACCGATCCGTATATCAATAGGTTAAACAGTTGTATCCATACGTTGTTCTCCCTAAGAAATGGACTCGTCACTGTAGATCATGTGCAAAGATTGATTTAATACTAAATATACGGTACACAATTGAATCGCACTGAAGTAAACTTAGTTTTTATTTCATTAAACTACCTCTTTGTTTGGATTGGCTTACATGTAGACACCTTATCTATCGATAATCAATACGGAGTGTCTGATTGATAGTTAAAACTAGATAACCGTGTTTAAAAAACACTTAGTTGCTTAATTTTTATAAGGGTGCCATGTTTAATTTACAGTGGGTTGCTCTTCTTTTGATAATATTTATAGTTTATTGCTTTAGATAGTGTAAATACGGATACATCATTTTGGATAAGTAAACATGGTGAGTAAACGTCCCTGTTAAATATCTACTGCTATTCAGTATTACTATGCTTTTGTATTCGAACAGATAGTGGTTGTATGTTAAGCCTTCACAAGATACATAATCAACAAAATACGCGTGCTGTTCTTCATGTACAAAACTGAAAAACAATGTTATAGTTATGTTTACGTCTTTAAAGGTAAATACATGTTTAATTTGTTTTACGAACATGTAATGCTACGGTACATGATACCAAATATCCTACATGTAACTCCAAAATCAAGGAGCTGAACGTACACTATGCATCAGTTGGGTTAAGAGAGATTTACACGTCTTTATACTTTATAAAGTTTATAGTGAATATGAGGTTTCTGTTTACAATTTTCGAAGAAGCGGTAATTTGTGTTACAGGTGAGTGTCGACGAAGAAAGATTAAAAATTTATTCTAGATTCTATCACGTTCACCAAATTAAATTTACATAATTTAAAATTTACTACAAATACCGTTAAAAAGAGACTTGGAAGTGATTGTCCTTGTAAATTCTGATTGATTGGCAATACAACAAAATCACGAAAAATACATTAAGCCGACCTACCAACCATTTGTTTGGCTATGTTGGTGGAAACGAATGACTTTTTGTATGCCTTGCCACATCGTACCAAAGCATTTAGCTCTGTTTGTTTACAGAAAAACGCATTAATCAAAAGTTATTGAATGAAACGTTTGTCGGCTTTAGGTTGATATTGACTGTTACACAAAGAACATACAGTATTTAATGTAAATTAACACATTCAATCCCCTGAACAGGATCCGAACTATGGGCATATGCATGTGTTTTGGACGTTGCAAACAACACACTTTCTTTTCCACAACAGAAATGAAGAATATTTACAAACATTTTATGTCAATCAATTTTCTATGAATTATTTCAAAATCATTACACATGTAAGAAAAATTAACACCGTATTTATTAAATGTGAATGTCTACTTCAACAGAGCTCTGAATAAATGCACGATGTTTGATTTACCTCATATATGAGTAAAACGGTGAAAACAATAGACTGAGCTATATAACGGTTTCTGTGGGTATGCAATGTACTTGTGCATCAAATCGACTTAAAATACCACTTTTGCATTTAAAACGGCTTAAACAATTAATATTGGACGTAGACTTTGCATACATAAATACAACTTTTTAACTTAAAAATATCTTAGCATAGTTCTTCTTTGACCAATTTTAACAAAATATAGCTCCATACAGGAATATTTGATTTTTTTTTCTACCAGTCAAACAACTCGCTTGTGCTTACGCGGACCAACTTTCACTCCAACAACTTTTTAAATCAGTAAGATTTTATCTAATCAATATGGGTCTTCATGTTACGGAATAATTTGATAATAGAATATTCATCATCAATCAATTCTACCACAAAACAATTAAATGAAAATATATCGTGTGTTCAATAAATGTCAACATAAAACCACCATGTTTGCTAAATATACATGTATTCTTGCTTAAGCCCAACTGCTGCATCGTTTACGTTCAGTCCCTTGCACACGGGGAGAAGTCGCCAAGTGTATCTCGCGATAATTATGTTATTGAATACCGAATGTACGTTGTTGAAATTGTGCAAACATAAACATTGATAGATATATAGATAGATCATCAATAGTTGACATTAACCCAAACACGTTAGTTACTTTACGTAAAATGTGGGCGAGTTTAAATACTAAATATACTTCGGTAATAATGCACCACACTTAAACTATATACACGTGATTTCACAATTTGACAATGATTAGCTACATTTTGTTTAAAACGGATATGAACTAGTTCAGCTTATCTTTATAGTGTTATCAGTTTAGTTCATAAAGTTAATAACAACGCGCTTTTGAATTGTTACTGTAGATCTCATTGATTTAATTTGAGTGATTTAATATACGATTTTCCTCTCATTCTTTTTCTGTTCCGTTTGTAGTATTTACCAACCGAGGTATCTTTGTACACACCATTTTAAACAATATTTTGCACACGCTGTTAGTGGTTTTCAGCTCACCTGAACCCAACTGCTTATGGTGAGCTATTGTTAATAGTTGTCTTGCGTCCCTTCCGCACATAAAATTGAAATATTTTCAATGTCGAGTTTTCATATTTCACATATAGATATTAATTTAAAATGAGGACACACTTATGTTGATTATGGTATAGTAGGTCGAAGGTCAAGGTTACAGGGCCAACTTATGGAAAAATTGGTTTCCGTTCAAAATCGTGAGAACTATTCATCGTAAAGCTGTCATATTTTACTCGATTAGTGGTCTTTATTATAACATAAGTCCTCTATACTTTGTACTCAACAGATATTTTGTAAATGACACAGGTGTCAATTTTGAAAGCATATGTTTCCGGCTACTAGAGATATTGAGAGCCATTAATATTGAACTAGTTATTGGTATTTATACACAGACTCTTGTAGATGTGAAGCTTAGTATGTCATATCTTGTAACGAAATAACACATACACGAAAAAAATAGTTCTGTTTATTTTATTTTATCATTATTTTAACGTTTTTCAAGTCCACACGATGTTTCTAATTAACTTAAAACATTTCCAGAACTCCGTGAAGGGCGAATGCCCTATTATGAGTTAAACAACGAAATAAACTTTGTCTCAAATGTCAGATTCTTCACTGTCCTCTTGTCTTGCCAATGCAGTTCTCTTCAATAAATGGACTTCTCCATAAACATAGGTTCAGAATTGTCAAAATTGATGAGGTCAAACACATTTGTGAAATACATATATGGGCGTATACACCATCAAGTAAGTGCGCCGACACGAAAACAAACATCAATTAATCCTTTTATCTTATCACGATCTGTAATTGTACAATTGTAAGGCACTCGCGTACTTGCATCTGCTGTCAGCATACAAATACATTTGTCGTATTCTCCGAGCCTAGATTGACGTAAATGTATGGCATGCGTGAGATGGAGTGCTTGAGTACATGCATTAAACTTGATGTAAAGCAAAGATCAATTAATAATATCGTTTGTACCCTTATGTACTACTAGTATGTGACAATCTTATCAACACTCCAGAATGTAATGAATGGTAAGGGTACCACAGGGGTTTAAAGACCCTTGTAGATTTTGAGAATAGCATGTTGAAAGTAAATTTCACGTGTGTCAGTTAATATAAAACTGGTTGACAGAATAACATAAAACTGGTTGACAGAATAACATAGTACACGTACTTATTTACTTATCAACTGACTGATTGACAATTTAGTACATACATTGTGTTTGAAAAGCTATTTCTCATTATTGGCGGACAGGCTTTGAAAGAACTGATAGCTATATTATTTGATATTTACCTATTTACTTAAAGGAAAAGTATAAAAAATCAAAATATGTTAAATTCGAAGCTTTCTTTTTGATGAATCAATCGCGTTACACTTTGTACAGATACATGTGGACAATCGTTAAGCACCATATTACAATTTGACGCGTTACATACGCAAAATTCATAGGTTTACAGTCCTCGAGATACATTCAAAATACATATTTAAAACCAGGTTATTACGTAAGACCGAATATGTTAAGTTTATAGACTTATTGACCTCTCAAAAAAGTAATATTGTTTAAACTAAGCTTTGTATATTTATAAAGCATGGGGAATAAGAAATACTTATAATACATATTACGATTAGGGTAGGATTTTGGGTATATATTTATGCACCGACTCTCGCTGTATATTGCCTTCTCTAAAATACCCCATTTTTTTATTTTTTTTTACAATGTACCGATTTATTTTTGATGTTTATAATTTGAATGACATGTGATTTTTTGTATATTGTAGTGACATTTCATGTATACTCATGGACTTATTGTCTACTGTATTATCAAAAAAACCATACAATGCTTTAGAAAGCAAACACCTAGTTGCCTGTAATTAAAAACGTGGAACACCTTTTGAAGACAAGATCGTTATACACAGTTTGATTTCTTCTGATTATGATTGATTGTTTATCTGATGTTGCCTGTGTTGTGTATCTGGATGAATAGTTTTGGAACAATTCTAACTTTGGCTTTTTCCATTTTATGTTCGTTGATACGGTTGATTACAGGATCACGCCGAAATCCTTGGAAAAATAAAAACGGCTATCTTGTCACATAAAACGACCAACTTAGAAGATGTCTTCAATCAACATGAAGACTTCGACTTGCGAACATATGGGGTAAGGTTTGTTTAATTTGAAAGCTTATTCCAAAAATATCGTAGATTTCTGATTGACAAAAAACCTTCAATTCTTGCTTCATTGTCTATCGGAACACTAAGCATAAGGGATATGAACTTTACCAAAAGAATGTTGAATATCTAACCGTGTGAAGATCACTGATGCCACAACAATGTTCACACAGGCATTATGTGTTTACTTCAATGATTGAATAACGTTGCTATTTGTTACATATTTAATTAGGCAAAATGTACTTAAACTGTTTTTTAGAAACGCCATCACTTACTTCACATGGCTGTCGGTTACAAGGAAATTTTGTTCAAGCTCTTGGAACGCGGCCTAGACGTAAATGAAAAAGAGGTATGTTGTCTATGTAATACCACGTCGTCTCAGCATTAGAAAGAAATAGCAATATTATTGTTTGTTGTCAATGTCACAGCACTATAAAGTTAGACCATACTATTGTTAGTTGTCTATGTTATACCGCGTCGTCTCAGTACTACAAAGGAAGAGCAATATAATTATGTATGTGCTCTCGTATTGCCTCAATGTTATTGTATTAATCTTACTACGAAGCCTTACTTAAACAGAATTTGCTGTCTCAGTTTCTACATAAAAACACTGATAACCATGTCATATCTATCCATATTCTAAAGTGTCTCCGTTTATATATAGAATGTCATAACGTACGTTAGAACTTAGATAATATCAAAATATCAAATGACGAGTTAATGCATGTGATAAAATTAATTAGATGGTTAACATTGAAATATTGAACAGCGAATATAAAACATTATTCTGAACAATAATAAAAAAACAGCGTTCGTGTATTGGGTGATATATAACTGTCAGACATTCACTTCATATAGTAATGAATCAATATTAAATCAATTTCCAAGTGAAAATAATGTATTTACCATGCATTATAGTTACATTTTATTAGGGAAAGAGCGCATCAAACCTGTACTATTTTTACTGAGTAACGTGTTCACGGTGCCTATACCACGTGACTTTTTAGGATCTGTGTGGTGGGGAGAAAACTATCATCAAAAGCGCGAATCAGGTCACATAAGAATGTTTTTCTTGAACTGTTTTTCAGAAATATATAACTAAAACCTGAAAATGCATACAAAATCATATATAATAAGCTCCACCCTTTACGTTTATTCCTTAATTGTACCAGATGTGATGTTTCTGTGTCAAAGTTATATAAAGTCCCCACACTGATCATTCATTTTTCTACCCGTTAAAACGCGCTGTTGCATTTTACTGACAAAATAATTATTTAAAAAAAAACATGATACATATAGAAAACTCTCACGAATTAGCGGGCTCCCCAATTTATCCTATTAAAAATGATGAAATATTTAAAAAGAAATCCTTGAAAATGTTACTTTTGTTGATAGTTTTCTCCCCACACAGATCCACAAAAGTCAAGTGGTATAGGCACCGTGGTGTTAAGACATACTACAAAGCTCGCACTTAATAAAACCTTTATTTGGAGATTTCACATATATAAACTAAATCTCCAATGATAGTTAAACTTCTTAATCAAAGGTATACCCAGCTTAACGCGTGGATATATTTGATTGTCACTGTATATGTCTGTACGTGTGTGTATGTTTTATAAATCGAATTCACTTCTACAGAACGGATACAGCCCACTGCATTTGGCGGCCAAAGACGATTTGCTGGAGACCATCATGTTGTTACTGATTTACGGGGCTGATATTGAGTTAAAAGCTGTTAGTACCCTTTCATGAATACCACAAACGTATTTACTTATTTGAACGTTTGCATATGCACTGTAAGGTCAAAATGCACGATCGCAAATCTGAACAATTGAATGTATTATTTCGAAATAATATTACAAATATTATACACGTATGCTTATATGCACGTCTATGTCTGTAACGTAGAAAGTAACATAATGTTGCAAAGGACAATCAAGGACATATAGTAAATGTTGATATTTAATACCCATGTTTTTTAGGAAATATAACGCAATTTATAATTGTAAAGCAGAGTTTAGTTGATTATGTTATAGGATGACTCGGGAAAGACCGCCCTTGAACTTGCTCACGAAAACTCATCTCATTCGGTACAGACGTTTTTGCTCTTCGTTGGCGCCAAGGTGAGAAACAACATGTTGGCTTCATTTAATATGTAAACCAAACTTTGGGAAGAGTTCACCAATCAATTATTGAGACTAAAATACACTTATCTCTGGAACGCTTTTTATTTAAATCTGAAAAGGTACCTTTCCATGAACATGGAAGCCTTACGTATTTGTTAATTGTCTATGACTATATGTTATAAACCCTTTGTGTTAAAATGTGGAAAAATTAATTTAAATAGTTTCATGCGTATTTCCAAACAGCGTTATATTTTAATTCGAGTAACTTTTTATTTATTTATAATTCTTAGAAAAATGTAAAAAAGTTCGACTCCTGATCAGCTTTAACATCAGGGGCTTATTTTGAACAAATATTGAACAGGGCTCTTATGGTGTGTAATACAAATATGCCAATATATGTCAATGTCAAACGGGTGACCCCCAGGGCGTGGCCACTGGGAGAGAGACTTGTAGATGGTGCAATATAACATAATGACAACCATGGACTTTGCGATTTCGAACAATTAGATTTGTTAAGGTTTAAGGCAATGAAAAACTTGTTAATTACTGCGAAATGTCACTTTTGATCCAAGGGTTATGATTTGAACAAACTTTGAAGTAGACATCAATATGATGTAACGTTCCACTTATGGAAGTATTGGGCTTTGTGTTTTTATACCAGAAGAAATGTAAGTTTTTCTATATATAAGTCTATGTAAAACTGGTGCACCCTAGAATATATATCCAGCCTGGGCCCCGTAGTAATGATTAAAAAAACTTCTATGAGGACCTCTACATGTTGCTTCATCCCTCAGAGGTGCTTAATCGAGCTGAAAATTTGACGGACGAACGCACGATCTCTCACAAACATACGTTCGAACGATGAAAAATACGGTTTCCCAGTATATTACCATGAGCACTTTGTGCTAGGGCCAAGCACATGCTTACCACAGGGGCATGATTTAAATATAATTTGTAAAGGGTTTCAATACAATGTTCTAATACATAGCAAGGGCAAAACGCCTGAGCTTGCGGTTGCAGAGGAGAGTGTTTAAAGTTGTACTGTCTACATATAAGTAACTTTTTTACTACAGGCGAATTATTTAAACGAACGTGGTACAGGACCATCATGCGTTGTAAAACAACAGATGCACACTTATGAGTCTGTGGTTCTATAAGAGATTTTCAAATTTGTTAATTATATAGACAAAAGGAAATAAGAAAACTACATACAAATAAGAAAAATGACACAGCTAATTTTTACCCCAGAGACATGATTTGAACCCATTTAGAAAAGTACCACCATTCAATATTATATAACAAATACCAAAATCTAAAGCCATTCTTGTTTCAGAGGTGAAGATTTTTAAATGTTTCTTTATAAACATAAAATGAATACAATGTCTCCGGCCTAGCTACGCCCCTTTAGGCGTCTTGGTTGGAATGACAAACAACTCGTGGTTCTGGTCTTAAATGTGTATTGGTCAGATCCTTAATAGATCCTGTAATAATAATAATAATAATAATAATAATAATAATAATAATAATAATAATAATAATACAGAAAACAATCACATTGCATTATAAAAATGGCGGTATGATGAGCGGGAAATTCTAACATCATTCACATGATAAAATACAAAATACAATTATACGATATAAAACAATGCAATGTATCCGACATATATTTGAACAATTATATAGACATTTATCAATAATATTTACCTGTAGGTTTATTATTAAACCCTACAAAAATGGATTTAAATGTGCCGATAAAGATGGCGATCTGTACGTGACCGTTGTCTTTGTGTGTCTGACAAAGTGCGGAAAAGTAGTGCGGTGAATAGATATTAGTACTCGTGCAAAACGATAGGTTACACACTACTATTCTAACTACTACATTGGAGTGCTATCGTACTTNTAGCTCGTCGTCCAATGAACATAAGACGCTCTGTTTTTCCAATAGACTCTGTTCTAAGTCACGTTTCTGTTGTTTCAGAGCTCGAAACCTTTCTGTATATTGCCTATCTTGTTCTTTTCTCAATCTGTCTCTTTCTTTCAGCTCTTTTAGATGTGCTTTCATTTCAATTGTTTTGGAAATTTCATTCTCCTTCAGTTTCATCAACTCTATCTGTTTCTGGAGATGCTCTATATCATCGTGGCTACTATCATCCTGTATATCTCTTTTGATAAGCTGATGAACATATGTGTTGTCTTTCTCTCTCTCTCTTTTAATTCTGTCCTCAGAATGAACAAATTGCGAAACATCTTCTTGCATTGCCTTCTGTTCCAGCCAATTTAGTTCTCTATCTACAGTGTCTATGGATGCTGAGGAGCCCTTACTCAAAATGTCCAAATGTGTTCTTATTTGATCAACTTGACCATATTCATCCACTGTAATTAGAGACTGACTTTCTATGTTCAGCTTATGTCTGATGTCATCAGATCGGCATTCGGCTATCCTTGAACAATTCATGTGGTTATAATATCCACATGCTCCTTGCAACACAACATCATCATATGATTCAATGTCAATGACTGTTTCTCTCATTCTCTGCACTTCAAAGTCCGATTCTGTCCATTTCTTCTCTAAAGTTTGTGAGTCATGAACTTCATTTTGCCATCTGGTGACGTGTTCTTCCTTATTTCTCTTTAATTCGTCCTTCTTCTGTTTTGTCTCTCTTTGAGCTTTCATAACTTCCTCTCGTTGTCTTTGAAATTCATTCATCTGGGCCATTTCAATATCTCTATCCCTCTGTTTGATTAGTTTAACCCTTTCTATTCCACTTGTTAATTCATAATCATTTCTTAGCATTTCCCGTCTGCGAAATCTCTTTTCCCTTTCTGTCATACCACATTCCATGTTTCAAAATGCTTATTTCAACCAATCAGAAGAATATAAAGTTAATATAAAATTATTATACAATGTTTCACGTTATAAAAACACCTTGAATTGTATATTGTCATTTCAAAATACACTGTTCGTAAAACGCTGTTGCCTTCAGAAGCGTCTATTTCACACACACGTTTATGTTGCCGTTTCTTTCAAATCCGCATATGTAAACTAACATATCATCAACGTAACATGCAAATTTATTCAGTTAATCACTAAACTAAAATGAATAAACAATCTCAAATTCACAACTAAATGTATATTCAATAAACACTAAACATGCGCACAATAATCGCCTTTAACACCAATCTTTATGATAGTGTATAATCCAATAATTATACCAATTATTTGAATATTAAGGTCAGATTAAAAATTAGTATATATAAAAATGACTAAATCACAAGACAGCTGTATATCAACCACTTAAGTACTATACAGAAATAGCTATTAAATATTTTACCGAATATAATTACTAAATATTTACTTATTTTACAATTAAAATTTGATTTAAATTTTAAAGAATGCCAAGAATATTCAACTAATCGTAATTTAATTATAATATTGTTACAAGAAAATACAAAAAAATCTAAAGCACTTTTTCAAAACACTCTAATACATAATCAAAGTAACATTAGCCATCTCTATATACACGGTTTACAAAAGTGCGCAATTAATTTCCGGTAATTCGCTTTCCGGTTTAACTATATCCGTTTCCGGTTCAAAGTTCAAACGGTTGCGCTACAATGTTTTAATATCGGTATTCGCTACAATTGTTTATCAATAACCTGTCGATCAATTACTACTCGAAAACGCGCACGCTCTCCGTTTCCGATAAACGCCTTTAAAACCCCGATCGGTAACTCGATAACTATCCAATCGCAATATATGTAAATGTTACAGATTAAACCTGTAAAGATTTACAATATTCCGATTTAAATCAACGTACGACCGGTAACTAATCGAATCGCGCAACCTTGCAAGGATTTTCTATAACAATTCATTTATTTTTCAATGAAATTTGTTGTAAAAATAACGCTTCCATCAACGGTCACATTCACCAAATACCCGTGCATTAATGAAATGCACGTGTATAGCTGTTCAGTGTTACCAATAGACAATAAATGGATAATTGCGGGTTTGGAGGGATTACACAGGGTATCACTAGCTACTGGAGATTTAAATCAATCTGGTTCTTGGGTTTTACCTACTTATATATAGTAATGTGTTTAGTTAACTACACATAAATAACTACACAATGTACATAACAAAACTGCGTAAAGTTCAGCGGATTAGTGGTCGATGAATGCACGTGATNATCGGCTTGATCGAGTTGATCGGATCGGCAGTGGGAACCCAGCTTAAAGTTCAGCGGATTAGTGGTCGATGAATGCACGTGATTTTACTCAAATGCAGGGACATAGGTAAGGTTTCATGCAACCTAAATGTTAGTGCAGTGATTTTCCTTATTTATGGTTGAGGAAAAACAATTTAAAGAGCTTTAATTATCAGACATAAATATAACCTGATTGACTAAAAAACAACAGATAAATAATAAGATAGTAACGCTCACCACACCACCGTCAAATGAATCGATGATCAAGAATCAACAAAATGTTCACACACTGTCACAATATTTAATGTAACAACTCCAACTCCAGCGACGAATCCCTGGTCCGGTGTGGATGTAGCGTTCTAGAAGATGATGGGGCCCCTTAAAACGTTCTGTACCCGCTGGTTCCTGAAGATCGATTTTGGTACCGTCCTGGAGATCTGGTATACCAAACGTGCACGCTATCCCATTCGATCAAACATCAGAAGACTGCAACGTTGGGCGCCAATTGTCACCGGCCTAGCTACGCCCCTTTAGGCGTCTTGGGTGGAATGACAAATTACTCGTAGTTCTGGTCTTATATGTGTATTGGTCAGATCCTTAATAGATCCAATAATAATAATAATAAT
>VMBQ01009430.1:7020-17686 GCA_007657795.1 Dreissena rostriformis
AATTCGAACGGCTTTGAACGAAGAAAGTGAATTAAGAAGAAAGGACATTTTTACGATTTTTAACAAACTGTTTAATTTACAAAGGGATCTCGACGAAGAAAGAGAATTGAGAAGAGGGGATATTTCTGACAGGTTAACGGAATCTTCTAGAAAGGATGTTAGACATGACAAAGAACCAGTTGCTATAGTGCAGCACGGGACATGTGATTGTGATGCTATTGTAAGTCAATATAAAAATGTAATGAAAGCGTTAAAGAGTGAAAAATCCGTGAACATAATGCTTCAAATGAAATTTGACGAAACGAGAAAGGAACATGATTTGGAAATCGGAAATCTCCGCGAAATGTTTAAAAATGTTGATTCCAGATTAGACAGAGCGGACAGGAGATTAAGTTTAGAAATAGAGACGATCAAAAATAAAACAATGGACAGTGCGTTTAACAGAGAAAAATCCGCGAACATAATGCTTCCAAAGAAAGTCGATGAAATCAGAAAAGACCATGATTTTGAAATCGGAAATATCCGCGAAAAGTTTAAAAATGTTGATTCCAGATTAGACAGAGCAGACAGGACATTACGTTCAGAAATAGACACAATTAAAAAAGAAACAAAAGAGATTTTTAGCGCTGCACAGAAGCTGGTACACGACAGCTATGTCGCCTGTCAACAAGAGATAAATCACACCCGCGCTTACTTCAACGCCGGGTTAATTCGTGTAAATGAGTCATCAACGAATCGTTCCTTGAATGCGTTACACGAAATTTTTGTAATAACATCAGGTGTTGCCAGTCTTAATACGTCCAAGCAAATCGTGAATAATGTTGCTGATTAGCTTCATCATCCACGTTCTTGTGACGGAGTGGAAAAGAGTGGCGAATACAAAATTTACCCCAGTTCACACCCGAACGGTATCATGGTATATTGTTCTAAAGACTCCACAAATAAGGGGTGGATAGTAATACAGCGGAGGGCAGACGGGTCTGTAAATTTCAACCGCACATGGTCCGATTACAAAGCTGGCTTCGGCAACTTGAGTGGGGAATTCTGGTTGGGCAATGAACATATCTACCAGCTGACAAAGGACGAACCAAGAGAACTTCGGATTGATATGCAGATGTTCAATGGAATAAAGCGATATGCGTTGTATTCTAAGTTCAGTATTTCGTCCGAGACTGAGAAGTATAAGCTACAGTTGGCCGGATACTCTGGTGACGCAGGAGATGATTTAACTACGATTAATGAATATGGTTACATTCACAATGGTCAGTCGTTTTCAACTTTCGATGCAGATAATGACATTCGGTCTGATAATTGTGCATGGAAATACGGGGGAGGTTGGTGGTATACCGGGAGTTGTTTCCGCACCAATCTGAACGGGAAATACAACAAGGGAAGCGATCAAGTTCTTCGCGGGATTGCAATTATTTGGAACAACATCACTGGATACACGACATCTTTAAAATTTGTCGCAATTCACATGCGCTAAAATTGCACTTTGATACTTTGATATAATTTGATAGATCATTGCCATCTGAGCAAGAAAACATAAAAGTTGTTCGTGTTTTATCCACGTTTTAATGGTTTCATTTGACTAAATACAAATTGCATGATATTATTAAACACTTCTTATTTATAAATGTCTCTAGGACACCTACCAGAAAAATTGTCGGTGATATATTGAACCAACATAACCAACCAAAAATGCATCAGAAATCATTACATACCAAGTTTTATCTAACACATCGCTTTTTTCCTTGTTATAATTTATATCCATCTTCATTGTTAAAATACATAACATGTGTTGCTCTTGTTTCTTCATTTTTTACTGTATCTATTTTTTGTCAATATGTACAATGAAACAAGTATTAACAGGGGAAGTTCCATCCAATTTGTAGTTTATTTTTTTATTTAGCATGATGCAGTTGTGGCAGGTATTGTCTCCCATAAGTATATCTGGTGTTTAACTTTCATCGTGTCTTAAATATGTCTATGTTTACCTTTAAAATTCAAGTCATTTTGTTGTATATCCAAAAGTATACATGTTTGGATTGACGTATGCTTCTATATATTTCCATATTCAGCAGATATTTGACCCCGGGTGAAAAGTATTGTACATAAACCTCCAATCGATCGTCTTATGTTTTTGGTCCCGTTTTATTATTTCATCGCTCCTTAAAGCCACACACCTTGAAATGAAGTACATGTTAATTCATACATATAGATGCAATTTGAAAGTGTGCAAAATATTCATTAAATCTATAGCCTAGATAGCAAGCAATTTATTATTTTTTCAACCGGGAATTACCGCTTTTAAAACCGAAAGTAGGATTTCAATATTATACGTCTATTTCGACAAACGCGATTATTTTTAAGTTTTAAAGCGCAAAAAAGACTGATTTCTACCTTGTAACCAACAGATATATTCTAATTGGCATAGATAAAAATAAATCTATAAGCTAGTTAGCATGTAATTCATTATTTTTCAAACGGTACAGCTTTTAAAAACGAAAGTAGGATTTCTAGACGTATACGTCCATTTCAACAAACGCGATTATTTTTAAGTTTTAAAGCGCAAAAAAGACGGATTCTACCTTGTAACCAACAGATATATTCTAATTGGCATAGATAAAATATTTTTCTTCTTTATACTTTAATTTACTATGCCAAATAAGGTGTGTGGCTTTAAAAGTATTCTTTGTTCATCTCTAAGCGCTATTTACGTTTTGTTTACGGACGGACAGACGGATGAACGGAGGACTACATACCCTCGGTGAAACAGTAGAAAGGGACTTAAAAGAAACTTTCGCCAAAAAATTACATAACAATACATATATCAGCAGATACCAGAGCACACCGTTGTTACAGTCTGATCACTGACATAACGATATGACCACACATTTTGTAGAATGGTTGATTTCGTATCTTGCGAGCAAAAAACTGTGTAGTGATAGATCTTGTTTGTAATTTGTTAAAGTATTACTATTATCATTATTGTTGAGGAAATAAGCTTTGACTTCAATAGCATTTTATTACAGTATATACATATGCCCAGACAGACAATTATGTTCTTAAAAATATTAACAAGAAACCTTCCACTCTTCCGCAGCTGCAGTTTTGTAAATTTATAAAATAAAATAAAATTGAGGTGTAGAAAATTGTTCTCAAATACGTTGATTGGCAATATTTCAGTGATGATGTATGTTATTGCAATATCCCCTCTTTATACGTTATTTTAACATAGAATAGCTCTCGAGGCTTCAAAGTTAGGGGTTAAAAGGTTAAAAGGGGGCGGTTGCACCTTGTTCATTGTGTTTGGGACACAAATTTTCATTCGAGATTTGCAGGCGTACGTGAGTGCGTGCATGAATGTGCTTTTTATTTTTTTTATTTTTCATGGGAATGTTTATTAATGATATTATTGCATGCATGAACATGTAAAAACTAGATAACCACATTGTTTAAATGATAGACATGTTGTAATTTGTTTTAGCTTTATGTGTAATCACATGAAAATTAAAAAATGTTATAATTAATGTAAGCCTTAGTTTTTTTTATATTAAACTCCCCTTCCCACTTTGAGTGCATAAGGGGCGCTTACCACACCAAACCTGTAATGTAAATCCTGTGAGTTTATTTCCGATATTAAAACGGTAGAAAAAGACGATACGGAAACGTACGGTGTTCTGTAATGGCCAGTCGTTGCTTCGAAATGTCGACCTCTTGGGCCTTTATGTGAAGCACTCACATTAACTTTAAATAAGGGTGTAAAGTACGAGATCGTTAAGAGACCTCTATTTCATTATCCGAAATCACATCTTAGAGCACTCGTAAGAACTACCATACTTTGCTATCTTATGAGGTAATAGTGAGGTAATTTGCGGTTAAGTAAGGTTTATTTTTGTTTGTTAAGATTTTTAATTTAAACGCGATAACATGTATACTTAAATATGCATAACAGGCAATTGATATGTCGATGCACATATTTTGTTCACGTTAACAGTATACAGGTATAATTGGTCTGGGATGAGGAAAGTAGCAGGAAACGCTAGCAACAAACAGTTTATCGTATCATTAAATTTTTATATCCCGTCATCATGAATGCACATGATATATAACTTGATTAACTTAATGTTCAAAGCATATCCATTCGTAAGATTAAGAAGGTTGTAACCGGCGTCATCGGGAACGGATAAACCTCTGCCTGGTTTGTTTTCAACGGACCGCAATAACGTCTATGTAATAGTATAGTTTAGTGTATTCTCATATGATTGGTTCAATATTTCAGAGTATTCAGGCATGATTGGTTCCATAGTATAGTGTATTCTGACTTAATACATTCCATCGTTGAGTGTATTCTGACATAACTTGTTCAATAGTTGATTTTAATCATACATGACTGGTTCAATAATCGACTGCTACGAATTGTGCATACCTCTGGGTTGGAGGTTGGTGGTATCACAGGTGTTTCAACTCTAATCTGAACGGGAAATACGTCAAGGACAGCGATACAGTTGTTTCCGGGCGTGGAATTCATTGGTACAAACTCACTGGAAGTGATCAGTCTTTGAAAATAGTCTCAATGACCATACGCTAAGAACGCTCTTTGATACTTTGATATAACTTGAGAAACTATTGCCATTAGAGCAAAGACAATAATTTTTTTTCGTGTTTAATATGCGTTTATAATGCATTGAGTTGATTAAATACAAATTGGGTTATATTATTAAAAAAAAAAATTTAATTAATAAATGACTATGAGAAACCTACCAGGGAAAACTCTGTCGGCTATATGGCTATAAATATATATATTGAAGGCATAACCTGCCAAAAATACATCGGTTATCATTATATACCACGTTTTAATCCACAAATCGCTTCTTCCCTTGTTATAACTTGTATCCATCTACATTGTTAAAATACATTACATTTTTTTGTTCTTGTTTCTTCATTTTTGAATGTCTCTATTCTTTTAACAATGTAAAATGATAGAAGTAATACCAAGGGAAGATGCAATCGGTGGTATACAACTTGGGATTTTGTCTTGCCTAATTATATATTGTGTTTCACTTTCATCGTGGCCTTAATAATTTTATGTGTAGCTTTTAAAATTTAAGTTTCATGTCAATTTGTTGTATCTCCAACAGTATACATGTTTGGGTTGTTGTATGCTTACATACATTTTCATATTCAGCAGGCGTTTTACCCCGGGTGAAAAGTATTGTACATAAACCTCCAATCGATCGTCATATGGGTTTGGTCTCGTCTTATAATTTCATCGCTCCATAATTGTATACTTCGTTCATCTCTTAGCGCTTTTTACGTTTTGTTGACGGACGGACAGACAGACGGAAAGACGGATGAACGGAAGCATGAAGACCCTCGGTGAAAAACCAAAATGGGACTAAAATGAAACCGTCTCCCAAACAATACATGCATCAGCAGTTACCAGAGCACGCCGTTGTTACAATTTGATCGCTTACATAACCGTACAAAAAACTTTGACGAATGGTTGATTTTGTCTTGCGAGCAACAAACTGTGTACTGATACGTCTTGTTGTTTACTTTTTTAATTATTATTATTGTCTCTACTTGTGTTGAGGAAATAAGCATTGACTTGTGAATGGCATATCATTGAACTTTATATGCCAAAACAACTTATGGTCTTTAATAAAGAAATTGTCAAAAGCGGGGCGATACTCTACTGCAGCTGAAGTTTCGTAAAATTCAACATTATAAAGTATTTGTATATGATGAAGGAATTCCCCTTTGGTATACGATCTGTCATCACAGCATAAATGTCAATACATCAGAGTCAGTCGGAGTGAGACTGGGGCTCACAGGAGCGATCGCATCATAGTCAGTGGGTATGGGGCACAAATTTGCATCCGGGATTTGCATGAGTGAATGCGTGCGTGTGCTGTTTATTATTTATATTTCATGGGAATGTTTTTAATGATATTTTAGATGATTAAACATGTTAAAACAAGACGACCACATTGTAAAAAAGATAGACATGGTGTAATCTGTTTTACCTTTATGTGTGATGTTATTTTAATAAAAAATATTCTTATTATTATTATTATTGTTATTATCATTATTAGTATTAGTGTTGTTAATTTTATTAACATATAGCTGTGTTTTGTAAATGCTCTTCCTTTCCCACCTTGAGCGCATAAGGGTCGCTTACAACATCAAACATATAATGTTCAACGTTTCTTAAGTGTAAACTCAGTTTCAACTCGACGTTATTTACAATTTGTGGACAGACGGACAGACAGACAGAAAGATGGACGGACGGATGAACGTGGACCTTCAGTGAAACACAAGCAGGGGACTTAAACGAAAGCTCCGCCTAAATAATACATGTGACAANCGTTCGTTGGTGAATGCTAGTTAAGACACTTCGAATCGGAACTCGTGGTCTATTAACCTTAGTCGTTCGCAAGCGAACAACTAAAAACGGTAAATGGATGATTTCGTATCTTACGAGCCAAAGAAGTGTGTACTGATACATGTTGTTTGTTATCATTTATAATCATTAAAAATGTCTCTACTTGTGTTGAAAAACTAATGATTGACCTGTCAATGGCATATTATTGTACTATATATGCCCAGTACAAATATATGTTCTTTAAAAATGGTCGAATGAGAGATGAAACTCTACTGCAGCTGTATATTTGTAAAAAAAAAAAAAAAAAAAAAAAAAAATTTNACGTTGATCGGCAATATTCCAGTGATTATGTAGGCAACAGCATTGCAATCTTGACACAATACATATAGGCGATATATATCTGTATTGTGGTAATCGGGAAATATTGACATGTGCACGCGTATTTGTGGCCACGACGATGGCATGTCTCTGTGTTATACGATGTGTCATCATCGCATAGCTTCAAGGCTTCAGAGTGAGTCGGAGTGAGAATAGGGCTCAAAGGGGCGGTCGCACCTTAGTCAGTGGGTATGGGGCACATATCTTCATCCGAGATTTGCATGCATGCATGCGTGAGTGCGTTCGTGTGCTTTTTAGTATTTATGTTTTATGGTGTATTAATGATATTTGTACATGATTAAATATGCAAAAACTAGACGACCAATTTGTAAAAAAAGATAGACATGGTTTGATTTGTTTTCTCTGTATGTGTGAACTTATTTTAATAAAAATATATTATTATTATCCCACTTTGAGCGCATATGGAGCGCTAACAACATCAAACATGTAATGTAGGTCCTGTGAGTTTGGCCCATCTGCTCTTTTGTTCCGATATCGTTACGGTAGACACGAAATATCTTTAACAAGATATACGGCGTTGATGTGAATTAGTTTTGGTATTGGAACCAGTATACAATACAATCAAAGAGTTATGACTAATGCCGCGGATGTTTATTTTCAAACAATTCTAAACCGTATTATATTCAGATACATTTACATGAGTTCGAACGTAGTTTACAATCTTAATGGAAACACTACTCCAAGAGTGTAAACGCCCAGCGAAGACTAGTTTTTGTGAAAACAAGATTGAGATTTAAAAAATGTTGTGTTTTACTCGGCTGTTGATCATTCCAGATATTAATCACAAAAAGGTTCAGCGACTCAACAAGTAATCATGCATGACAGTGTTTGCCGATCAAGATAATAAATCGGTAAGGTCTTTATGTCGCACTTGTCTTGCTTCAAATCGGGAGTCACATTTGCAAATGAATACTTATCATTTAATACGTTTCTTTGAAGACCTAAATATATTTGTTGAGAACCGGAAGTAAAACTGAATCATGCTCCAACATTGTATCGGCTCTTGGTTATAACCACTCTTGTTTCAATTTATCGCACTGTGGGGCCTTACTCTGAAACAATTGCATTAATTTAGGTTAAGGTGTAAACTACGAGATCACACAGAGACTGCCACGAGACCGCTATTTCATTTTCCTTAAAAAATCTTAGAGCAATCGAAAGAACTACCTTACATTGCGATCTCGTTAGGTAATACACTTGCATAGTGACGTCGAATGGGTTAAGGTAAGGTTTCTGTTTTTTAGAACAAATCTTAGAACATTCGTAAGAACTACCTTACTTTGCGATCTCATTAGGTAATACACACTGTCATAGTGACGTCGAATGGGGTTTAACAAGGTTTCATTTTTGAGTACAGTTTAAATGTTAGCGCAGTATACCTATGCTAAATCATGCAAAACAACCAATACATATTTCGATACTCACGTCTTATGAACGTCAAAAGTATACTGGTATAACTAGTTTGGGATGAGCAAAGCAGCAAGAAACNGATGGCAATGGTTGGTGAATTCATTACGTTTAATATAGTGATTCGAACGGGATCGCTTTCCTTGGCACATAAGGCTTTCATTTCCAATCGGTGAATTTTAAAGATTAATACTGACTTCAGGAATTGAGCCAGAGGAGTCTTAACTTATTTAAATTGTAAATATCAATATTATATAAGCTATTAACTTTATGTGATATTTGGCATCTGACGGTATTAATGAGGAACAAGGATATCAGTAAAACTGATGGATGCTCCCCAATGATGCTTTGTCGATATATGGGTTAATTGTGTTAATTTTTTTTTAATGCGACCTTGAGAAAATATATTATTAGCCTCGGTGACCTTGACTTTGACCCCAGTGACCTCAATCCTCATCAAAAGGTAGAGGTCCATGCAAGGATCCTACATGCCAAATATGAAAGAGATCGGTAAAATATTGAAGGCGCTATGAGAAACTGTAACAAAAGTATGACAGAAGGAAGGAAGTACAGAAGTACAAACTGGCAACTATATGCTCCCCATATATATATATGCATTAAGCACCATTTTTTCAGAGCACCGCTCATATCTATTACCATTTGTTCATATGAAATATATATGTGTAGTGTTCTGAGAAAACATGGCATAATGCATGTGCGTAAAGTGTCGTCCCAAATTAGCCTGTGCAGTCAGCACAATCTTATCAGGGACGACACTTTCTGTCTAAATTGGATTTTTGTTAAGAAGAGACTTCATTTAAACGAACAATGTCATAAAAGCGGAAATTGTCGTCCCTGATTAGCTTGTGCGGACTGCACAGGCTAATCTGGGATGACAATTTACGCACAAGCAGTTTGCCCAGTTTTCTCAGAACACGCCACATATAGTAATAATTTAGCAAATCTACTTATTAAACAATTATACCAAGGAAACAATTGAAATAATAAATGACAATCCAAACAAAGGGACCTATCCAAAACAAATAAATAAAAAATAAATCCTGATACATTGTATTATAAGCAATCTTTCAGCTTGATTCTTCTTTTTATTGTCACCAAATATCTTCCCACACTTACTTAGTAATATAAAACTTTATCTTATCGATTAAATAGGATTATCATTGTAAACATTTTACTTTTTAAACTGGTGTTTTATAAGTTCTTTAAAAAATAATATAATGTATAATTTATGGAAGCATATTTGTGCCACTACTTACCAGATGAAATAACGTGAAAATAATGGCGGATTTCGCGAAAAAAAAAGTTTTCTCGATAACAGATAAATTTTCACGAAAATAAAAAAAATTATGTTAACACGAATTTTTCCCTGTAAGTGCTCTAAACTGCCACCACATTAAGATAAATTAAAGTTTTCACGAAAATAAATCACTTTTCTCGAAAACAGATAACTTTTCATGAAACCTTGGAAATTGTACATTTTCACGAAAAGAGTAAAATAACGGAAGACTTTTCTTGAAAACTTTTCACGAAACCTTCGCGAAAGTTGCCTGATCTAAAAAAAAAATGCACTTCAGAGCATGAGATGCCAGCATATATGTTCATGTATACTTGTGTACTGTTGGATTGTGTTTTATAATTGCTATGTTTTAACAATTCTGATAGAGCACTTATTAAACCAGGGTATCTTAAGTGTGGATATTAATTTGTTCAAATTTGGATATTGAATTCAAATTTCTTAATGTCAGATTGACATGTCATGTGTAAATATTTGGATATTTTTTATATATAACATAGTTTGTTTAAATTGTTTCAGATTTCATTTTTTACACAATGAAAGTGTATATTTTAGCAATAGTGTCAAATGAACAAATTTAAGACAATGGAAGTCATTAGACTATGTGTCGCTCTTTACACCCAGGTCAAGGTCACTCTTCTGGTCAAATGTCCATATATGATTATATGGTACAATGTTTCGTGTCCGGAGCATAACTTTGTCATTTATTAAGCGCATTTCATTTAACTTGGTACTAATGTTCCCCATAATTAGACGATGTGTCGCGTTAAACACCCAGGTACCTACCTATAATGTCAAGGTCACACTTATAGGTCAAATCTCCATATATGATACAGTTTCATGTCTCATTCGTGTCTGGAGCATAACTTCGTCATCTTTCAAGTGAATTTCATTTAACTCGGCACAAATGTTCATCATCATTGTCCAATGTGTCATGCTGAACAGCCAGGTCCCTACCCCTAAGGTCAAGGTCACACTAAGACTTATAGGTTAAATCTCTATTTATGGTACAATGTTTCATGTCCTGCCTGCGTCCGTAGCACAATTTCGTCCGCGGAGTTCTTGTTTTTTTGTTGTTTTTTCTTATTTTCTTAACTTTTTGATAACATTGATTTCACATTGATTGCTATGCTGTGATATGACAAAAAGTCTGT
>VMBQ01009430.1:21383-33354 GCA_007657795.1 Dreissena rostriformis
AAGACCACTATCAGAATAGCAAACAGTTTGGATCCTGATGAGACGCCACGTTCTGTGGCGTCTCATCTGGATCCAAACTGTTTGCAAAGGCCTTCAAAATCCGGTTCCAGCGCTCAAAGGGTTAAGCTTAATATTCGAAAGGTTTTCAAAATAAGCCAGCAACTGTATATTTAACCTTACACGATTTTTATGAATTTTTATGTCGATCGGTTCTCTACTTTTTTAAATATCTTTAAAATACCTTCCATGTTAAATGCGGCGGACTAGGACACGGAGACAGTAAATGTTTATTGATACATCTTTGAGAGAACCAATACGCTATTGTGTCAATTATTCAGGTCAAAATACGAACTCCGTCAAACTGGTCAATACGTTTTGTTCTTAAAGAATAATATTGATCAATATTGTATTATAGACAAAATATACACATGTCTTTAAATATCGCCTGTGATCACACACGATAATCGCCCGATCAGATTGAAAAAGAACAAAGCACAGTCGAAGCTAAGCCTGGCCTTGGTGTAATAACTTGTTAAGGCTTTAAGACTCGAGTTAATCTATATGAGCCTCGCTCTTGGAAAACAGGGCTTGATGCATGTGCGTAAAGTGTCGTCCCAGATTAGCCTGTGTAGTTCGCACAGGCTAATCAGGGACGACACTTTGACTCTCGAATGGATTTTCGTTGTGAAGAGACTTTCTTTAGACGGAAAATTTCATTAACACGGAAAGTGTCGTCCCTGATTAGCTATATTAATATATGATACTGACAAAACAAAATTGCATTGTTGCATATCGTCGCCGTTCATTGCGTTTTTTTGTTAATCTTTCATAACAAATATTCCAAAGTAAGCGTCTACTCTTTAGTGACCGAATAGTAAGAACAGTACATTCATACAGCACGCAACAGTTTGTCGTACATGTAAACACTTTAATTGGTTCTATGTTTTATTGTGTTCTCTTTATTTTTGATATACCTTGCGAAAGAACAATGCCACATTATTACTCCGCGTACCCAACCGATACATGGGGTTTGAACTAGATCCGTACACTTTAACCACCCCTGAACATCATTTGAAAATAACAAAGAACCTAATTGCTATTTCAATTTGGCTTTGGAAGATTGTATTCTTTCAAACTGCATTAAACAATGTATACATAGATGTTAAATTGCAACGAAGTGACCTTGTTTAATGACCGATAAGGGTAGTATAGACTGAGCACAACCGTGTTTGTGTTTTCTGCATATGAATATATAATAAAGTATGGATTACAAACGTGTGCACATGTACAATCCAAATTGATGTAAGTATTGTATTGTGTTTGTTCTATTAAGGATATTCTGAAAAATCGGCACTTTGTTTTAAAAGCATAATATAAATAACTCGGGGTCATACTTATATACAATACATAAACAATGCGGTATTGGTATGGAACTGAATGTACAATGATACTCCGTTATAATCATCATCATGGTCGATCAAAACAGCTTAATTACCAGCATAAGCACAATATCAAGCACTACTGATATAATCTTCAGCAGCAAATTATCTGTAATATATAAGCCTGGCTCTGGGAAAACGGGGCAAAAGGCATGTGCCTTAAGTGTCGTCACAAATTAGGTATGGGACCCACCGTCGTCCACACCCGCGTAGCCCCGAAACGGGCGCATCCCTCATTGATGCCACACATCATCCCACGCAGAGAGACCCGAACCGCCGCGCGTCCCGCCACCTGAAGACCCCGCCAGGCACGCCGCGCCCGAGGGCATAAAGGCCGTCCCAAGAACGCAAGTCCCAGACAGCCCCAGCGGACAAAACAGAACGGCCCTTATTCCCTTCCCTGTTGTGTTTTGCACCTCCGGGCCGGTACGAGCAGGATACAGGAAACGCCCAGATTCTAGAGGCGCATCTGGTTCTTTTAAGTGCCCGGTGTAAAGCACTGAAATGCCCCCCCATTTAACATCCCATCCGAAAAACTTAGTTGGTTAGTACACCGATATATCAATAATATATCCATCTGTTCATTGATAGATCTTTGGTTAGCACTAGTATTGGTATTATTAACTGCATTCTTTATATCTATTTTATGCTGTTGTTAAAGTTGCACAATAAATGATATTTGCTCTATATCAGTTTTTTCCTAATGGTTTTTTCCCGCCCCTTCTGATCAAGTAAGGCGTTTGTAAGTTACTGGCATAAGATTACATGTACATTACGTAATCCTTAATTAACCGGTTAACACAGGAAAAGTATAAGTATATGATCTGACTTTCTTCATATGAATGAAATAATGCTTAATACTGCAAAAATAAAAAACAACAACAGAAATTCAAGCTAACTGTTAAATCAACAAGTGTCAGTCTGATAGACGGGCCTCGGATAGTCTGCAACTCGGAGTTCTTTGGTTTTTGCCCCTTAATTGCTCACAACAACAACAACAACAACAATAACACAATTTGATAACACATATCGCTGTCATTTGTGTTAAAGTTTTGAATTATACTTTATAGCAACAGTTTGGTCTTCTGTTGCCAAGTTAAATCAAATCAAATGGAAAGGTACAACTTTATGCGAATATTTTCCTCGCAGATTTCATATTTTTTGTTTTAAAGTGTGATTGTTGTGAAATGTCGTTAGACGATACCGGGCGAGAAGAGACGGGTTATAGACTAAACCGAAAGTGTTCTCGAGTGCTGCGCGAACTATGAATATCATAACACGACCGCGAGACCAAAACGAAACATCTATGATTTGACCTGTATTTTACCCAGAATAAAAGAGTGTTATTAATTGTACAAAGACTTGAGTTATAGAAGAGTAGATTTACTTTATGATGTTATTTCAGACGTTAATTCGGACGCACAGAGCATGATTACTATTTGTATGCATTTTAAATTAACGTCAGAACAGTAACTGACTAACTGGACATGATTAATAATAGTGAAATATACGCACCCAAACTTGCGAAAAAAAAAATACAAGTTTATTCATTAAATGTGATTCACTTTAATTGGCAGAGTTTCTTTTTTCACTTTCACTTTATCAATATTGTTTTAGTCACACAATTGTCATTACCTTCGGAATATTAACATTGTTTAACCAACAAATGTGTTTAAAACCAATACTGTATTTCAGTATCATAATGATCTTCTTACACACTTTAAGTGAATTTTTAAAGGTTAATGTAAAAGTAAGAAGTTGACATTGACTAGAGTCTTGGTCTATAAATAGAATTAATGCTTTATGGTATGTAAAGAAATTGAAAAACATGCATTATTATATTGTGCATGTCTATAAGATTCTAATTTCAAAACATAATAATATATTTATTTATTGAAATATTAAACAATGACATTTAATATTTGATTTATTAATTAATCATATTTTTGTGTGAATAAATAAATAAATTGATTAATTGATTATAAATAAATAAATTAATTAATTAATAACCATGTATATGTGAATACATAAATAAATTGATTAATTAATTAATTATTAATAAATTAATTTATTAATTTATAAATAAATTAATTAATAAATATTCCAGCTTTAGCTGCAACAAAAGATCACAGATAAAAATAAGACATTTTANACGATATTTTGCGCGACAGTCGCGGCGACGCACGATATATTTAACACTATATATCGCCCTTGTGTAGGTAGCCCAAAAGGCGATATATCGTGTTAAATATATCGTGCGTCGCCGCGACTGTCGCGCAAAATATCGTGCGTCACCGCGACTGTCGCGCAAAATATCGTGCGTCGCCGCGACTGTCGCTTACAATATCGTGCGTCGCCGGGACTGTCGCGCAAAATATCGTGTATCGCTTCGTGTGTCGTGTCTCGCGTTCAAAGGGCTAACTGAATTTATCACCGTTTGATTAGATTGAATATGGACGCCTTTTTGTTCAGTTGAAGCCGCGCGGTCAGATATTGATCATATAAGCCCGCCAGATAAAAACAACAATCTGCTCATTACTATTTATAGTAACGATATGTAATATTTCTCTTTATAGCAAAGTTGTTAAATTAGTATACAGGAATCATCCTGTACATATGTATGTCAGGCTAGTTTGTCTTTGAAAACATATCAACATGAAATTGTTAAACATATCATTAAACCATCTTCATCTTAAAAATCAGTATTCTTACAATAACACATTCAATGTATTGCTATACTGTAATTGTTATGCTCTTTTAAGCCAACCAATGAATTTCAGACACACAGAACACCATTCCACATACATTTTCGTATGAAGTAAAACAAAATACCATGCATATTTTGGTCTGACAGAAAATAACCCATCATATGTCCAGATATTTTGGTCTGAAAAAAAAAACATTTTTTTTTTAATTATTGTACATTAAAAGCAATAAAGTTTAGGAACACTGTGACATCCGAAAAATATATTCAGTGCGGACCAGATTGAATAAGGGTTCAGAATAATCCTATTAGAAGTCACTCCTTTGCAGATATGGATCTTGATATGGAAACCCAAAATAAAAACACAGCACTTTCAAACATTAACAGACTAAAGTATGGATGTCCATTATTCAAATCCATTAACGAAACACACTGCCAGCCCATAACAAATTGTATTTAATATAAGCGGAAATCTCTATAGAAATAGTTATCAAGCGAAAACACAGCAGCCATTTGAATCGGACACCTCTGCGGAGACCAGTGCGTTTAAATGACACTCCTTTGTGACAATAGACCATATCCAGCTTTGTAAACAGACTTTTATTTTACCAAATGGATGCGAAAAATATTTTTCCTGAGAGCTTTTAGTCACATGAATACATATTCCAATAAATGTCAACGTTTTAGTGTGATTATCGCAGACACATTTCCGGGAAATGACGACTTTCAGTTATTCAAACTGTTGTTAAGAACATAACAGAACAGAACAAATAGTTAATAGTTATACTAGTCATAACAGTATGAGATAATTCATCCTTCCTCCATTAGATAAATAAATGTAACCTTAACATAGCTGACACAGCCATCAGGCAAATTGCAGCTAAAATAATTATCTAGGCAGAACCAGATCCGCTTTTTGCTGGGAATTTATGAAAACTCACCAGTACTGTCATAGAAGAGTTCTCTCAGATCAGACATCGTTTAAAATAGGTGCCTGACCGAAACTGAAAAATCGCGCGATAAAAATAAATGTATAATACTTGTTCAAGTAAAGGAGTTTTGAACGAAACAAATCGAAACTTAGGAAACTATGGATACAACTACAAAGTTTGCTAGTTATGTGACAACGATAAACGTTACAGAACAGGAGACGTTCAACACGACGTCATCAAACTTCTCCGGATGGAATTTTTCGGCGGTCGATTACTATAGAGACACGACCGAGCAGCTCTGGAGGGTGATCCCGCCGATTCTTATTTCGATTGGAATAATCGGAAACGCTCTGACTATTTTCGTGTTACTTCGCCAGAAGAAGATGACGTCAACGGCGGTGTTCCTGTTTGCTCTGGCGCTTTCAGATACGCTCATCTTGTTCAGCGGACTTCTTCCATTATGGTTGTATAAAACCTGGGACGTCTACATCCTGTTGCTGGATAACCCCGTGTGTAAAGCGATAGTCTTCTTTAACAGCTGCAGCTGGCACCTCTCCTCGTGGCTGATCGTGGCTGTCACGCTCGAGAGAACAGCTTGCGTGCTCTTCCCGCATAAAGTGAGACTGGGGTGTTCCCCACGAAACGCTTGGTGGATCATCATCGCCATTGTGCTAGCCGTGTTCGGAATTAATATAATACTACTCTCGATGTATGTAGGCAGATTGTGCGGTCCCTCCACGGAAGAATACTTCGACCAATTTTTCTACTACGTTTACACATGGATCAACTTCACGTTAATTTTCGGCGCGCCGTTCCCGCTGCTACTCATTGGCAACGTCATCATCGTAGTGCAGCTCGCGCTCTCCCGTTCAAGACGTCAGCGAATGAACATTTCCGGTCAGGTGCGCGACACGCGTCCAGTGTCGATGCTCATGATTGCCCTGTGTGTGCTGTTCCTCATAACGATTTTACCGATGTCTGTCGGAATTGTGTACGTCCATTACCAGGAGAATAAGCTCCGGGAGCTCATAAACGTTGATCCTTACACGTACTGGAAGGACATGAATTACATTTATTTCCTGTACAGCGTTGTCGCACTGGTCAGCTGCTTCAACGCCACCTTCAACTTTGCCATCTACGTGTTGAGCGGCTCGAAGTTCCGCGCAGAGCTGACGAGCCTTCTTTGTTGTAAGACAACAAGAGGCACCAACCTGTTTGGAAGATAGGGGCCCGATGCAGACGAAATTTTAATGCCAACAGCAGCAAAATGCCGACGAAAACCGTCATCATTAACAATATTTCATAATATTAAACACATATGCTGGGTCGTATTTTGGATATCGGTCGTAAATATTGGAATTTTTCTACATCTTTAATAAATGTGTGCTTTAAAAAAAAAGGTGACACGGTGATGTACTTATACAGGCCTACGTATCATAAGTAGTATCGTTATTGTTGTTGTTGTTACTATCATAAGAAGTTTTATTATACTTACATTTGCTAATCAGTAATCCTACTTTTGTAAATGAAGCGTATCCACATAACTACTTAACTAATTGTTAACTATTAAATGTTGATGTCGGTTTCACTATTGATAGAAGTGTTGTTTTATTAATGTTGTTGTTATTAATCATTAATCCTACTTTTGTAATTAGAACGTATTTACATAAGTACCTAACTGTTAATTATTTAACACCTACTGGTTCAAAACCTAAATTTCCTTTTCTTTGTAGACAATTTATTGTTTAAATAAATATTATGTTACTGACCCTCTACTGGAGAATTTTCGCATAACAACCACTTTCCCACATGATCTACTATGATTCAACGTGTATACTACTGTTTCTTTTATATTTGTGTTATCCCCTTATACATAATCTCACATGTTATTACAAAATGTTATTGTTTTGTAACCTGTGAAAACGAATAAAGTTCTGTTCTGTTCTATAGTTATGTAAAGCCGATGGTCAGTTGTGTAATATGACTCTGCAAAACTCTAGACAAAGATGTTTATTTATAGATCTTTGCAAAAAAAACGAAAAATAAAATGAAGTCGTCTGGAGATAAATATAAGCCAAGCCCTGTAAAAACGGGGCTAAACGCATGTGCGTAAAGTAAATTGTAATATTTTTGCTTGTTATTTAATATTATAATGTATGACTTTAATTAAATAAGTTGAGGATAAATAAATCAATAATAAAAGGAAATGTGTGTGTTTTATTAGTTCCAAAGTAGCATAGATGTTGATTTAGAACGCGTAGGAAATATATAAAACAAATTGACACGGAAAGGGGGAAAACTGCAAATTGAGTGCGTGTTCGGCGTTCAAGTAGCGCATTACTTCATTTGCGCAAGAACGGCATCATTTTCATTGCTTTACAAATGAACTATGGTTGAAACATTAAAAAAAAGTATTTTAAGACATTGCAATACCATTTTAACATTTACTGCTGCTTTTTAATGTAGATTGAATTAAAACAGTAGTCAGTATAAAGGTCACAGGGTGCAAGATCACGTGACTGTGTGGGGTTCACAATTAAACGTTAATGGATGTAAACGCACCGGCGATTTTTTTTTTTTTTTTTTCAAAAATCATTTTTAAAGAAATTTTTCTTAAGAATTTATACTAGTGCATAAAAGACAGTTTTTTATGCTGATAATGGCAATGTGAAATACATTCGAACTACTTTATTTAATTACTCTGTGTTCTTCGTCAAAAATTTGATGTGTACAGCATTCATGTACAGGGTTATGCTTCACGCAGCGTGAAATTGTGTTGACGATTTCAGACGTATTCAAGGAGTTATTCTTAAATCTTAAGATATCGACACATACTGCAAGAAAAATTGTCGTTTATGCACTAGAGATGTTTTCAAATGTATTTCAATGACTTGAGATATCTGCAAGAAAAACTGTCTTTAAAGATGTTTCCAAATGTATTTCAATGACTTGAGATATTTGCAAAAATAAAGTTCTTAACGGCGTGTTTACATTTTGTTAGCCCGTGTGTAATATACATACTGAAAACCCCGTTGATGCTGCACCCTGATTATGTTAAATCTGGCGGACATTGTATTTAAAAAAACGACAACAAAATCAATTGTGCAAAAATCCCTATATACTACAGATTGGATTTACATGTCATTATATACAGTTTGTGAACTTTGTCACTCAAGTAAATGAGAGATGGACGGATTTGTCTACAGCTGCCGTGCGTAGATCTGTGATTCGTCTGACGTCATGGGGCCTAGTTCCCGAACCTTGTTCAATACGCTGGAATATAAAGGAATATGTGTGAAGAAACGTTCCACATAATAAATATGATCAAAATATTTTTTATACATTTTCGGGGGAAAAAAGTTGTTTGATTTAGAAAAAAAACTATTTATTTCAGCCTTGATTGCATCAAAAACCCCTGACTCATTGACACATTTTCAAACTAATTTCCTGGGTCAAACCAATCATTTCAACTTAAATGAACGCTCCTTAAGTGGAGATTTAACCCTTTGCAAATTTGTCGTCTGCTAAAATGTCGTCTGCTGAATTTTTAAAATTAGCATTTTCTTTGATTTTTTTTTCAAAGAATACTATCAGCATAGCAAACAGTTTGGATCCTGATGAGACGCCACGTTCTGTGCAAAGGCCTTCAAAATCCGGTTCCAGGGCTCAAAGGGTTAACCACACTAGGCGGACAAAACTGCCAAGTGAAGTTACAAAATTGTATTATGTTGACATAACTTTCTGTGTTTATATGTAACACTACTTAGGAGGCATTGTCCTAAACTTGTAACGCATGTAGACAATTACAATTTACATGACTGATGTCTTTGTAAGATGATTTTACTAAAAGTATCCTTCTTTTTGGATTTCATTAATTACAAGGCAAACAAGTTATGTGTTTGAGAAACACTATGCCCCTTTTGAGCGAATTTGACCCATATATTTGAACTTTAACCTTAAAGTATGACCTTGACCTTTCACCACTCAAAATGTGCAGGTCCATGAGATACACATGCATGCCAAATATCAAGTTGCTATCTTCAATATTGTTAAAGTTGTAAACAAGGTTAAAATTTTGGGACAGAATGACAGACAGACAGACAGACAGGCCAAAAACAATATACCCCCTCTTCTTTGAAGAAGGGGTTATAAAAACAAAATATCGAAAGAGGCACTTACAATGACAGGCCAAAAACAATATACCCCCTCTGCTTTGAAGAAGCGGTTATAAAAACAAAATATCGAAAGAGGCACTTAAAATCCAACTCTCTTTTCTCGATAAAAAAGCAACTCAATTGTGAACAACGCACCTTTTGGTCCTGGTTGACTCCTTGCTGTGGCAGTGCCTATAAAGGGAAGATTTTGTTCAAATCAGCAGGTCTTGGAATATATTTAAGCGCATTTAAATTAGTGTTACTTGTTGTCGACATTAATGATATTTGTTTACGGAAAACAGGAGGGTGTAATTTGTCCGATGTTTTCCGTTGGCTCGATACAATCAGTGGTTATTTCTGAGTTTCATGTATAACCGTCCGAAGGTACCACGAATTCGGCGTTATATGTCTAATCTGTCAAAATTTGATATTTTAAAATCTATCCACATATTACACTGGCAGCATTATCAACATATTGATCAGGAAACATTTTGTAATCAGCGTTTTCATTGGCCATCATTTCATATTCTCAAATATCACAATTGGTTTTTGATTATTTTTTGGTTATTTCTTTGCTGATTCATTTGCAAATCGCATGCATCTGAATTAATTGAAGACTATTGAAAGAATGAATGACTAACCAAATCGCTATGATTGAAAAATCAGTGTAAAACAAGTTTAAATGATATGGATATAAACAACAACCGATACAATTCAGACAGCAACACAAGTTTTCAAATGGTTAAAAAAGATCTAATGTACTGGTAAGGTGAAGTGTGAAAAAAATAGTGAAATACGGATCCTGTGGTAAAGCGTTCTTAATTGAGCACTGTTAAAGTGCTTCCCAAATTGCAAAAAATGTAATGCAAAAACTAAATATTTAACCTCAGAGCCCTGCGGTTTAAGAGGAGATTTGTGAAAGTTTGACTTTCATGAGACAACTCCATTTTGGTCCAATGATCTAATGAATTAATAGAACAATGATTTCAAGAATGTTCTGGTATATAATAAAACATGCTATCAATCTTAAAACAAAGTATATTTATAAAGCGTCTAGCCTAGCTGTTATCACATAATAATACTNCTGGTATATAATAAAACATGCTTTCAAACTTAAAACAAGGTATATTTATAAAGCGTCTAGCCTAGCTGTTATCACATAATAATACTGCGCTTGTTACATTACAAAGAATGATAACACAGCTAAGTGTATACCAAAACCTGGATTTATAAATAAGAACAAAGAATATTAAACAAATATCCTAACCTCTGACCATTCCGTGACTGCAGAAACCTCTGTTCCATCAGGAATGTTTCAGCCGTATTGCACGCCCTCTCGTGACCGTACAGATAAAAGAGAGTCGCCCACATGTGGGGGAGGCGGTTCTTCCACAGACTGCAAAATGAAAAATCATTGAAATCACACACAGTAACAATTATAAACCCGTTACCACTCAGATGCGCATTTTGAACCGAAACAATGAGCCATTACATCAAGACTTGTGCCAAATCTTGAATGTTAATGCGTCAATATATTATGATCTTAGGAAGAGTACATTTTATACTATATGCTCATTATGGTTCAGAGGTTTCTGTTAATTAAATGTGGGACGTATTTACATTCTCTCTGAGACGCCTGTGTTAAATCAATCTAAATGTCAGCGTTAAGGTTTCTCTAAATAAAGTGTTCATTAAGACATCCGCATTTGTCAATAAAACTTTGACAATCTAATCTAACTACATTATCAAACTTAGACTGTTAATAAAACAGATATATTAACGATTAATATCGCGCGCTATCCACAGAGATGGAATAATTCAACGCCCAGTTGCAAATATTGGTACACGTTATGAGTTCTCACTTAATTATTTAAGCCATGAAGGTGTTCAGTAACTATGAAGTATTCCGTTCAAAACTAAGTTTATTTTGTTATCAATATTGTTCGATTGATATGATGAANACGAGACGGTACTTTTGTTTGGACTTCCTAAACAATTCACATTTACATCATATTTGTATTGGGCATGTTATTTAGAAGAGAAAGTACGGTAATGATTTAGCGCAAAAATGCACGGGTTTCTTGTTTAGGGTATACATAAATACATTAATTTGATGGTGAAATATGTCACTTTCTTCGTGTGTAAATAAATTTATAATTTGTTTCCAATATCAGTTTTTATAAGTGTCTATAAATAAGCATGTTTGTTTATAGATCTTTGTGGAAAGAAGAATATTATTGTTCAAGGGAGAAAATCCAAACAGTGAATTTATCATTTTAATTGAGATTTGTTTCTATTATATTTAATTGTTTACTTAGTACATTTTGCGAGCAATTCAGATATATGTATACTGCAAATTGTGTCGATTTTTAATTAAAAAAATCTATTATTTAAATCATGTGTGCGTGTAAAACACATTTTTAGCAGTACTTTAAAAGTGTTTAGTACAGTCTGGTTGTTATTTCAATGTTTTTAAATCACACAGTTTTAGAATAGGCATAGCGACACATTTAGCAAAAATGGGAATTTCAGACGATCAAATTATGCGGATGGGCAGATGGAATTCGAATGTGTATACGTCATATATAATGGTAATTGCGCTTCTATAAATGTTATATCAGGAGTATGGATCGTGGGAGATTGTATCCATTGCTGGGCCGGGCAGCGTGCTGAGTCGCGAGGGATGTCGGACATTAACCTCCCGGGTGAAACACGCGTGGTATGGATGGGCGTTTGCGGTAT
>VMBQ01009431.1:6665-32806 GCA_007657795.1 Dreissena rostriformis
TGCTATATAGTAATGTGTTTAGCTACTACACATAAATAACTACATTGCAAAACTGCGTAAGTTTAGCGGATTAGTAGTCGATGAATGCACGTGATTTTACTCAAATGCAGGGACATAGGTCAGGTTTCATGCAACCCAAATGTTAGTGCAGTGATTTTCCTTATTTATGGTTGAGGAAAAACAATTTAAAGGGCTTTAATTATCAGACATAAATATAACCTGATTGACTAAAATACAACAGATAAATAATAAGATAATAACGCTCACCACACCACCGTCAAATGAATCGATGATCACGAATCAACAAAATGTTCACACACTGTCACAATATTTAATGTCACAACTCCAACTCCAGCAACGAATCCCTGGTCCGGTGTGGATGTAACGTTCTAGAAGATGATGGGGCCCCTTGAAACGTTCTGTACCCGCGGGTTCCTGAAGATCGATTTTGGTACCGTCCTGAAGATCTGGTATACCAAACGTGCACGCTATCCCATTCGACCAAACATCAGAAGACTGCAACGTTGGGCGCCAATTGTCTCCGGCCTAGCTACGCCCCTTTAGGCGTCTTGGGTGGAATGACAAACAACTCGTGGTTCTGGTCTTAAATGTGTATTGGTCAGATCCTTAATAGATCCTGTAATAATAATAAGAATAATAATAATAATAATAATAATACAGGAGACAATCACATTGCATTATACAAATGGCGGTATGATGAGCGGGAAATTCTAACATCATTCACATGATAAAATACAAAATACAAATATACGATATAAAATAATGCAATATATCCGACATATATTTGAACAATTATATAGACATTTATCAATAATATTTACCTGTAGGTTTATTATTAAACCCTACAAAAATGGATTTAAATGTGCCGATAAAGATGGCGATCTGTACGTGACCGTTGGCTTTGTGTGTCTGACAAAGTGCGGAAAAGTAGTGCGGTGAATAGATATTAGTACTCGTGCAAAACGATAGGTTACACACTACTATTCTAACTACTACATTGGAGTGCTATCGTACTTCTTACACTAGAAGCAAAGTAAGTTGGACTAAAATCTAAAACCTAATTAATACTGAATACACAAATGAATACTGAAATGTAACTAATAGAAAAGGTGTTTTGCTATATAAATATATATAGTAAAAGGACATCTTAGTTTTCACCCTATGACATAGTCATTAAAATGATTTTCATTCTTTTTGTCATCAAAACAGATTTCATCATTTATGTTTAAAACAACTTTTGCAGAAAACTTAGATTTGGAGCTATAGCCTAGATCTTTCAATTGTTGCCAGAGCGACTTCGAGTCGTTTTTATTCTCTTCAATTTGATTAGTGAAATATTCAGATTTAGCTCTTTTTACTTCTTTCTGAACCAAGTTCCTATACTTACAATAGGACTTATACAAATCTTTATTATTTTCTTTTTTGAACATATATAGAAGGCGATCACGCTCCGTAATTAACGCAAGAATATCAGAAGTAAGCCATGGTTCTGTCCTTTGTTTGAGCCTAACACTTTTTATTGGAGCCACTGAGTCTAAAACTTTGTGGAAAATATTTCTAAAGTTATCCCAGGAAGACTCCACAGCACTGGCAGTAAAAAATACTATCCCACGTGGTTTCTTGTAATAACGTCAGAAAACTTTCTTTACTGTAATTTTAAACCTAATGGTGGTTCTATTAATGACATTAAATAGACCTTTACAGTGAGACTATACGATTTTGTCAAATATTAATGTTTTTTTTATAAATGTGTGAAAAACGTATTATACATATATTTCAATATAAATTAAAATAAAAGTTAAGAAGAACATGTGTCGAAAAATGCGAAATAAGCCAGATATTTAAATCGGAAATCGAAAATGGCTGTACAGCCAAATTCGCCAGCATATAAATCATGCATGTACAATGTGAATATAAATTTAGCTTTAGTGCAGATTCGTTCATACGACACAAAATCACAATTTTGTTTCCTAACAAATACGATTAAAAGTGTCGGCATCGGATTTAACCAGCGCAAACTTGTCTTTGCTGAATTTTATGAAATTCGTCTTCAATGTATAATTTGTTTTGCCTATTTTGTGTTCTTGTAACATATTTTTATCAATATATTAAAATTTGACACATATAAAAATCGTATAGTCTCACTTTAACAGGCTTACGCGTAAAGAAAATTGGTAAGTGATCACTAACCCCAAAAGGAAGTGTCCCTGACTGACAAATCTTATTTTGATGGCTAAATAGAATAAGGTCAATAATAGAAGATGACATTGGTGTTATCCTAGAAGGCTCTGTAATGATTTTTTTTCAAATCAAATAAACGTTGAATATCCTCAAATTGTTTAAATAAAAAAGACCTTTTCTGTTTGAAACATATATTAAAGTCTCCAAGCAAATACCATTCTATGACTGTCCTGATTTTAGGCAACACTTCTTCAAATAACTCTGAGTAATCATTTTGATTCGGAGGTCGGTAGCATGCTGCAACTAATATTGGTTTTGTTTTAGGTAAGTATAGTACAATCCAACATACTTCAAGATTATCATTTTGTAAATCAGTTCTTTCTGAGATGGCCAAATCACTCTTAATATAAATACATACCCCACTCCCATGTCTATCTCTATCTCTGCGTAGAATATTGAAACCATCCAAATAAACCTCAGAGTCTATAACTGAGCTGTCAAGCCATGTTTCTGATATGGCACGAATTGAGACTTTTGTATTATTAACAAAATTTTGAATGTCGGACAGTTTGGGTAATAGAGAGCGCACATTTAAATGTACAAAATTAATACCTCGCTTTTTTAAACAGTCATAATAAGTTGAGTCAAAATGATGAAAACTAAAACTATCATTATTGAATTCACAGAAATCAATTTTAAAATTCTCGTTTTCATAAAATGGCTCATCTCAAATTTGATAAAAAGGTAAACATTTAAAGGTACATAAATTAAACAAAATGTGAAATATTTATGTTCTGTTACATTCAGTTTTTTGTTCACGCAATAAATATGAGTTCTTTTATCACAGTCATAACAGTCAACGGTTATGCTGGATCGAATCACTCCTTTCCCACACACTGGACACGTTTTTTTTGGCGTTCTTGTTTTTGCAGATTTGTTGATGTCAGAATTTTGTACCGGACCTGGGTTCGTGGCCACATCCCCGGCCAGGAGATTAATTAAACGTGTTAATTTTCGAGCATTTATAGCACTCGGCCGTCTAGAAGAATATTTTACGTGAAAGTATAGTTCGCAAAATTGATCAATGTTGCAGCTGCTCTGTGACAGAAGAATGTTATAACTGTCGAACAAGTTGAAATCCAAAAATGTTCTATTGCGTTGAAATTGTTCAGATATTTCATTTCCAGGTTGACAGATATACCGAAATACCGATTCATCGTGATTAGCAAAAGATGCATCATTACCGTTGCTGTTGAAGTTCAGGCTGTTGAAAAAACTCCTTGATATTTTACATCTACTGGATCTGTATTTAAATAGTCTGTTTCCTTTTGTGCGACATTGTAGATATGTATGAATATTATTGTTAGATTTAACAAGCGTCGCATGATCTCCATTGAAAAACTTCACAATTGTATCTTTTTGCACTTTTCTTTCTTGAGCTACCGTTCAGGAAGTTCAAAAAATGGATATGGATAAAGTTTACCTTACTGCAACTTCTTTTCTCTGATTATAAACTGTTGTCTGTTTACTGCATGTTAGTCATATTACGGCTTTGTCCTTGACCTCTCACTGGATGTTGTAAACAGCTGTTTTCTGTCACTTACTTGTTTCCATAAAATTCAGATTTCCTGCACTTTTTAGTTGTATTTGGCGCACATTGTCAGTTATTTCTGTTTATTCACTCAATTAAACCAATTTACTACTTTCCAAAACAAACATTTAAAAAGAATATTATTATAATTGTTTTCTCTTAAATTTTAAAGTTGTTATTGTCGACCGGACGTGACGTCATGATAACGTAAGAAAACATTATAAATTAAAAAAAAAATGATCCGATATGGTATCATCCTGTCCCTCTAAATATTACATTCGTCTTTTCCGACTAAAACAATCGTGAAAATATCATTTAGTTTTGTTAATGGAACAAGTTTGGTAATAATTGCGCACACATACGACCTTTTTAACACCTCGAACGCATTGCTATCAACCACATAATTATATGTGTTTCTTTCGTATAAAAATGTGGCAAATTGAAAACGTGGAAAAACTGTTTAAAATTGTAAGACATCGATTGTTTCGTTTCAACTTGTGAGCTTAATATTAAGGTACAGCTAGATGCCTGTCAGCAACATATCAAGCTCATTGTCAATACTGACTAATATTAAGACAGCTGCAGACAAAGCATATTTGACCTATATGCTTTTTGCTATATTGAAAAACCTTTACCCAATTGAGCCTTCAAATATATATTGTATACGAAATTTGTAGCTGGCCTGAAATAAAATACAACAAGCGTGGGTTAATAAGAATTTCCCATCTGATAATTTTTCTGGAGATACATTATTCCTTTGTATCGGTCACTCAGTACATTATTCCTTTGTATCGGTCACTCAGAACGAACGACTTTCTACATTGCTTTTTGAGAATCCTGTTGTTCATTTTTGATAATACAATCGATCTCTCTATATGTTATTTACTGTCGATGACATGTTTGAGTGTGTTGATTGCGAAGCAAACAACTTTGCTTACCATTGAATTAGACGCTGGCATCTATCGTTAAATGTATACACGACCAATTATCGACGGATGGTCTTTACAGAAAGAAAAAAAAACCAATAAAATAGTGATCACCTCGGTAAGAGGTTATGCTGTCCGACTGGGCACCATTCGAAAAAAAAAGTTACATTATTAACATATGATACATTCAATATTAAAACTATTTAACAAATAAATACGAGCACTGAAAGAGAAGTATTACATCATTAGATGCATAACTCATTTCTCATATGAACACATATACTAATTTCTGATTTTAAGCAACGACGAACTTTTCATTATAAACCACATCGGGGCCAACGTTAGCAAATTAGTTTTATTTCATTGTGAAATTGTCGAACAGCAAGGAGGGTTCACAGTTAATGAAAAACGTCAAACATTACTAACGTGATATTACATGGTAATAATAACCTATTTAACGCAATCTCGCACAGAAAATGTGACATCCGTAAATTTAAATGGTATAAATCAGAACATATATGCGAATAAACTGTTAATTACAAACGTGACACAACTGTATAAAATGGGTAAATACCAACTATAATACCGAGTCCGGTCTCTAACTTTCCAAGCCCGAGAAAGTAAAATACGGGTTGCTGTATACTACTTTACGACATGAAATGTTCAATATAATAAGACCATATGGGAACCGCATTGGTCTAAAAGGGTCTCAAAACATTCCTGAACAGGTATGTGAAATGGCGTTGGAAATACAAAACTTCTAACATAAAGAAAACACACGTTACGTGTTTACAATGTTTATTTCTAACTATGGTATTTGACACTTTTAATTTTACTTATAATTTCATGCACATGTTTGAAGAACAAATGTTATCGCGGTTTAGTTAATATATGTTATGCATACAGTTCTGTTTTGCATCTGTAACCTATTTACGAAAGGATATGCTTCACGGTGTGTCAATGTATGACATCATGTTTGAAAATCTTGCCAGGACGAGGTAGATATATACCTCGCTGTGTACATTTTAAAGTTATATGTTTGAAGGTTTGCTTTCTAGATAATGAGCCATCTAATTTGCAAACTAGGAGTTCTAGCCATAATAAGAACCAAATGCAGCCCATGTGAGATCCATATAGGACAAATACGTTTGGTGCAATGGCATTGTTTTCTTTGCAGAACATCAATGTGACGCATTTGTGGTTAAAGTCAAGCCAACTCGAGTAATATTTATTTTAGTCGCATACACGGTACAATACAAATTCTAAACAGCTTTAAACCCGATTTATGAATATATACAAAATATACACACAGTACATATTAAACATTTTAAAGTAGAGTTCAATTCTCATTTAGATCGCTCGATATTTATGCTGTAAAATTTAATAAAAATGTTGTTCAAACAGTTATTGTCAATTTTGATTTTACCATGTTCACACTTTGCATCAAAACAAAATATAAAACGAAAGCCAATTGAACTTATTTTTATCAGATATATTATGATTTCGACAATGTGAAAGGATAACAATCCATTACAATCTTTCTGTAGAGTGTGTACACTTACAATATTTAGACGGTTTAAGAAACACAGGCATGCAATATATCAAGGACAATATATATAACATTTGCATATGACAAAGAATGGTAACATCGATTAGTACTGCTTTTATAGATCAAAATACACTTATCGTATTTATCGTGGAGTAATGAAACTTAATAAACACTATTCGGAGGGAAATTCTAACGAACAGCCGCTATTTTTTTATTTAAGGTAAATTAATTATTTCCATGCAATACAGGACAATACATACAACATTGTAACGGTCAAACCTGCTCCGCGTACATCCAACTTACTTTAAAATTGCTCTAGAACAAACATGCAGCAATGTTTCATTGAAAACAAGTATAAATCGTTGAACGCACGAACTAGCAAACAATCATATCGACGGAGACTAAAATTGCCGATGAAAGTATTAGTTCGTATATTTATTATATAACTGGTTCATGCTGAGTAAGAAATTTGAATAATAGTTTGAATATTTATTGTTAAATGTGTCATGCTGAGTAAGAAAGGAAGCCGTGCGAAGCGTGCTCTTAAATGTCCTTACTTTATATTAAACATTATATTAAGTACCAAATTCGTGACGTTATTCGTGTAAGTTATTTGTGCATACAAATTCCAACACTATCTTTGAGAATAGTAAATTACACATCAACAACAAAACGCACATGTGTTAATAGCCAATATGATGCTAACATTAAGTGGTATTGTACCAAGACATTCACGCAAATGTATCGGTTATGTGCAAGAAAATATCAACAAGATGTGTTTGTGAAATACTATTCCCTTTTTGAGCGATTTTGACCCATATATTTGACCTTGAAGGATGACCTTGACCTTTCACCACTCAAAATGTGCAGCTCCATGAGATACACATGCATGCCAAATATGAAGTTGCTATCTTAAATATTACAAAAGTTATGGAAAATGTTAAAGTTGTAGCAAACAAACCAGCAAACAAACCAACAAACGGACAGGGCAAAACAATATGTCCCCCATAGACTGGGGGACATAAAATAGAGGTTGTTCAACATTTTAAGTAAAGTGTTCAACACATCGATGGTTTTTTTTAACTGTAAATACTACTACAAACAATCTTAATCATAAAAAATGATAGACATGACATCTACGAAAGATAACCGATAAAAGTGTTTGACCTTTAGAACCTTTGTATAAAAACATGATATACATTATATCAATGAATGATACCAGATCAGAGTGTTTGACGTTTAGAAGGCAAGCCTTTCTTTTCAAGGTAAACTTTCTAGACATTTGTTAATATAATAATTAAGTAAATATATTTACGAATCGAAAAGCACTTGATGGCGTTTCCGCATAAAATTGCCGAAATTTTCCAGACACTTCATACTCCCAATAAAAATGTGAAAAATACTAGTAAATTGTTTTACACAAAAAGACGATGTTAGCTGCAATTTTAACGATTCAAAAGCAACAACGGGCTTCCATAATACACTTTTGTATGAATATTGTAATTGTTTCGGTTTCATTTTCTTCGAATGCTATATCGTTGCCGTTGGTAAATGAAAAGGGCATCATCTAACTGTTGACCAATAAGAAAACTACTTCGGTACGATTCGCACAAAACAATGGCGGACTTTGACAATTTGTTTATGAAAAACTTGTTCTGTCATGATTGTTTACGTTTTGTATTTACATACGTAATGGGTTCATCATGAAATGAAAAACAGGTCACGTGGGCGGATTATTCAATGGGAATGCAGCGTTGAATGGAACATGAAACCAATATTAATTATTGATTTACACATGTATACAACATAAAGGTGGTACCATAAATATTGAGACATAGAAATAATCCAATTTCATATAAAATATTATATATTAAAATGTAGTTAAGTTGTTGCAAGGGACATAACTATTTTTAACTAACAATAGAAACGTATGAATGCATCAATAACTTCAAATAATTTAAAGCAGCATTTTTCACTGTAAATAATGTTTAATAATTTCTCAATTAAAGAACGATACTAAATCAGATAAAATAATATTGAAAGATAAAAACAAACTTTCTTGAAAAATATTAGCATTTAAGTACTTTATCACTATGCTTATGAGTGGTAAGGATTGCTCTGTTTGAAATCATTAATCCCCTAAATAAACATAGACAAATTCTGTTTTCCAAAGAGCTGAGCACATTATCTAAATAAAATGTGTGTGATTGTCTGTTTACATAATGTATGATTGCTAATTATAAATTGTTCAAACGCTCAACAGTGATGTTATTTCATACATCTGATGGGCTATCCGCATACCATTTAATAAAACATATTATAACTCACAACAGTTTCAATTCAAAGTAGAAAACACCATTGAACATAAAACATTGGCAAAACATAACAACCGAATGTATTTTTAAATAATATGTAAAGAATTTATGATAATGCAAACAATCTACAAAAAAGGTATCGAGTAAGGCATTAGTGGAATTTGTATACAAATGGAAGCTAATGATACATAACTTATGTCATATACAACTATCATAAAATGCATACAAGTATGAAAAAAAATGTAGTTCATCATTTGTAAACGACAAAAATCGTGCTGGAAGTATAAGACAAAATATATTTCTTACCTAAGCACTCAGAACAACATAGTTTCCATAGAGAATAGATCAAGTGTGCAAACATATGTTTAAATATGTGTAAATGATTGATAGTACATAATCAGTTCATATTATATCTAACAATATGTGTAAATGGTACATACACAGATCAGAAAGGAATTGATCTTCAAACCCTTAGAATTTAAAATACGTTTTCCATAATTTATCAGACAAGGGAAATTTCAACTACGGGAAGTCAAGGGACGTTTTTACACTATTTCATCTTTTAATTTCAATGTCTTTTGCTATAGTTATTAAAAACCATATAATATTTGGAATAGTCTAAAATTACTATCGTAACAAGAAAAAAAAAGAGTTATATAATGAACTTTGATTTTTTCTCGGCAATCGAACTCGCGACATCACGATTTAATTAGCAAAGCACCATATCTGCACCACGGAGGCTGATAAAAGCATTTATCGCGCTTTCTTGTTTTGATTTTGACTGAGGTTTTGTAGTTTTACGCGCATACTCGGAAAACGGTGGGAGTGACGTTCATTTACGAAATGAAGGCGAAAGTGCACGTAGTTCATCACAGTTCTAAGATAATACATCAATATACGAATGTGAATGCAAAAAGCTTGACATAATAAAAATAAAGTTATATTTTCCTTAATTCAAATGCTTGCGTGTAAAATACTTATTAATGACACATTGATTCATAGCGCCTAGCCGCAATAGTTTTATTTGATTTATAAACAAAAGATGAGCATATGTGCATAAAAACATCTGTAAAGAGTCGCCTGCTTGGAATATTGGGAATTTCCTATATAATTTCCTCTGCAATACGAAAACAATTGTGTTTTGCATCTTAATTATTCTGATGGACAATAAGCAAAAACATATGTACATATAATAAATACTAAATAATTATATCGTAATATGATCGTTATTTTAAGAAAACTGTAACTTTCACTTTTTTGTTTAAATGAACTTAGCACTAATCATGAAATATTCCATTCCAATGCTATGCACTTTGATAAATCTGCCCACAAAATATATTCAGTTACAACAAAAAGTCAACAACCGTGCTTGTTATTCGACCTGTAGCCTCTTCTTCGGCTTTTACCATCAGTTCTGTGCCACCGAAATATAATCGAACAGTAACCCATCTGTCGGTTCCACTTCCAGAAATCGGAACTGTAATACATCCTATCTTCCTGCATCCCTCATCTGTGACGTATTTTACAGATTTGTCTGTTGTAGTATATATTCCAAAATCCATCTCAGTCTGATTTAAGTAAACTGTACGATACCTTTGTTCGGCCTGTTTTTCACCAACAACGAGTGTTTGGTCAGACGATACCAAGATTGAAAAAACATCGTCACACCGGTCACCCGAATCTGTTTTGAATAGTTTATCGATAGGATGTTTGTCCTTATCGAAAGCTTCTACAATTCTCACTCCATATGTATACTTTGACACTCTTTCAGAGATAGAGGTTAGGCAGTGTCCAAATATTACAGCTCCCTTCAGGACGGCAAGACCGGCGTCAGTTGGAACAATTATTGTCATTTGTGGAAATTTCTCGCGCATTGTCTCTGCCAATAATGGGGACTCTGCGTAGCCTCCTACCATGAGGATGGCGTCCGCTCTCGACGGCTCACCTTTACTAAGTAATGTTTGCAGATGGTCAACAATTGCATTAATCGATTCCTTAAAGAAAGATCGAAATATGCTCGAGTCCAATCTAAACTTTTCACCGACAAGTGAAACCTAAAAAGCAATATTGATAAAAGTTATAAGATAACGTAGTATATATAGGTAAAGTAAATCAATTGATTTAAAGTAAAATGTTTCAAACGCAATACGCATAAATAAACGTGTGTCTTAATATGACTGAGTAGTAATCATTGTCTTAAAATAGATAAAGAAAAGTGTTCTTATGAAAATTGAATGATGAAGTTGTTTCATTAACTTAAATCAACAATGCAAGACTTATTTGCATAAGCATAAAAACATTAATGGGAATGCGTGCCTTATGTTCGTAACGTGAAGACTGTACAATCTTTTTCATTGATAGACCTCTGTTTTCTTCTACAAGCTCCATGAGGACAAGCGGCAATTTGATAGTCAAAAGTCCTTCGCTTGACGAATTTGTAGCGCGTTTTTTAATTTCGAAGTCACGGAGAAGATCAATATAGTCTTCCATGTGATTGTCCTTGAAGCGTTGGAGGACGTCTTTGCCTTATCATGTGCATATAAAATATATAATTAATTCATTTGTGCTTGAACTTAGTCTTTTGTTCTATCACACATACATTTACGATTTAAAATATGAACAAGAGATGTGTTTGTCAGAAACACAATGCCCCCTACTGCGCCGCTTTGAATTGACCTTGACCTGATCAATATTGCAAAAGTTATGACCATTTTTCGAAACCTTAAGGCAAGTGAGACGGAATTTCAGAAGGACAGACGGACAGTGCGATCACTATATGCCACCTTACCGGGGGCATACAAAGTAAATGTACATCAAAATCTAATTTACTTCACACACTTAAAGAGACTTGTTCATAGATTTTGGCATGTTTTGAAGTTTGTCATTAAATGCTTTAAATTGATAAATGTAAGCATCGGCACTAAATAGCTCCAGTATAAAACAAGAATAAAATGAAAGAACGAAAAAAAGTAATCAACATCGGGGCTCAAACCACTGAGGCAATCCTCGTTATGTCACAAAATATAACGATAACAACTGAACTTTCCAAATTATTCAATCGTTCCGCGTTTAAAACGCTTTATTATTTTCAGGTTTTAAATCGTCATAAGATGCATATAATGGATATTTTAGAGCATTTTTAATGTTCATTTTACTATTTTCTTTCAAATATTATGAAAATGTGCAGATCCGAAACAATTGTTTTCAATTGTGTAAAGTTACCAAAACGTGGACAGGTCCCTTGAAACATGAACTAACTTGAAGATAACGCGAAACTATTTAAAGGCACGATAGAAATTTATCCCTACCTATCAAGTCTGCCAAAAAGTCCAAAAAGGCCTTATCCACCATCGTACCACCCCAAGCTCCACCAGTGGCTTTGTAGAGTTCTTTAAGTTTACCTCCGAAACATACCTCATGCACGGTAATATCTATCGTACCACCTACAAATACCAACAATTGAGGTTTGTATAAAACAACAGTACTGTCAATTGTAACTTTTTTAAGGCAACATCATAAATTGTCATTCGTGTATTGTTGACCGTTTTATGTCCATTTTGCAACTGATTTAACATAGCGGGCGAATGCATAGCTAATGTCAACAAAGTCAGTCTTCAGTTACTCCTGAAGCACGTGTTGACTTGATATATGATTTTACTTTTTGTATCACGATGCATTTATATATTCAAATGTTAAAGTGTTGCTTTACATCGAGGTCAGTTTTCTGTGGTTTCTAGTTTCAGTTACGGACTATGCTAACTACGTGATTAAACTGTCATCTTACTTTTGTGTTGTATTTACTGCACCTATAGGCCCACGTACGCACATCAATGTGTTTAACCAAATTATATTGACACCGTTATGCACTTAATATCGAAACTTGCACGAGAAACCCTAAGCAAATTTCAAAGTGTGCATTATCTAAATTATTTTACTTTTGTGTTGGAATAAAATGTATCTCGTCAACGTATTATCGCAAGGAATCTATATAGGTATAAGACACGGAAGAAAGATGTCTTTTCAAAGTAAGCTTCGTCAACAACGTTACATTTATAATATGCTTTTGAGTTTATTATTTTACTTTATTTGTAATTCGGTGACAAATGTACGATTTTATATATGTCACTGAGTGAAAACATTGCAATATGTGTACATCAAATGCATCGGTATATCAGTGTCAGTAACTTTTCTTGAAAAAAAAAATGAAAATGCGTGTAGAATATTCAAAAACATGTGTTTCACATTAAATCCGCGAAAAATATTATTTAAACACTTCTTTTGCTACAACGACGAACACAGTATTACAATTATTTCCTACCATACTCATTAAGGTCGTTGTTTTGGCAATATTTTGAAAACGTCATTGATAAAAACGTATGACGTTGAATCTTTATGTGCCTAGTGTTTTGTTTATGTAACTAACACTAAAAAACTACATCAAACGTTTCAACGCCACACATGAATGTTTTGTGTAGAACCAATCTTAAAATAAACTTCAATCATAAACCAAAATCTACAAATATATTGTGCATTGGCTTACCTCCTGCATCTAATACTAGGTATTTACTGCCCGTTTTGAAGGATGAAATACCACTTGCTGCTGCGTCAACTTGCAATGGGGCGCGTCTACAATATATCGAAGCGGCCTCGGGCTCTAATGCAATGGTTAACTTTTCGCTGGTTATGCCTGCCTGCAAAAACGAACACCAATACTTAACATTTATGATTGTGTTTATGTTCACATATATGACCTCTTGATATCTCATGGAGTAAAGATATCACTAATATTTAAACAAATTCGATGTGAATAGAGTCAAATCCTGCTTACAGACAAGGATGAGTAGATTGACCTGTTTTCCTAATGACAGACGAGCTATTCATTTTTGGTGGTTAATATGAGAAACCGATAATAAATGCCGTATACCCTCATCGTGCGCGTGACACATTGACTCAATCTGTGTTACTATTTTTGAATTTACAAATCCTTTCCCTGCTGAATAAATGAAACCCATGGACAATAATCGGAAGATGCGGACGTTAGTTAGAACAGACATTTGAAAAAAATATATTACCGCGCCTTTCGCATTGACATTTGGTGTTTTAAAACAAATTAAAACTCTTGCAGACAAGAAATTGTATTTGCGGTAAAAAGATATCGGCATCAAACACATATTGTTATTTTTGTTATGATTTCATTAAGTTCTGTAATATATGTATCGAATACGTAAATATTTTAGGTGAAATGTTCAATCACTTAACATCAATACTTAACATTTATGATTGTGTTTATGATCACATATATGACCTCTTGATATCTCATGGAGAAAATATGAGTCTAGACCTCTATTTCATAACCCATAAATACATCCTGTCTATTACCGCCCGAAACGACATTAGTAAAACGGAAATGGCTGTATTGGAGCGAACGCTAAATGTTAAAGCAGAGCATTTAATAAAACAAGTCGTCAATAATAAAGACAGTCAGCCAGAAACTTGCATCCAGAAATTATAAAACTAACATTTGAACAAATCCAATGTGAATAGAGTCAAATCCTGCTTACAGACAAGGATGAGTAGATTGACCTGTTTTCCTAATGACAGACGAGCTATTCATTGTTGGTAGTTAATATGAGAAACCGATAATAAATGCCTTAATAATGTACGTTAAAGGTATTCCGTAAAGCTTAAAACACAACTATAAGCAATATTAAGTCAGTTTCAGAGCACTTAAAACAACGTTTGCACTCAGTGCGACAAGAATACGAACCATTTGCATCAAATACATAATGCGTATTGAAATAAAATGGCTGACTAAATCCTGTTTTCCTATTTGCTTTAATATATATATATATAAACACCATACACGTTGGACGTACGGCGCACTTTGCAAATTTTACTGAATGTATAGAACAACGACCAGACCATATTTGAGTATATGTTGACATATGTTTATATTTAACCATATTCCTTTCCTTAAATATTTCAAAAGAAAAGCATGAGTTCACCAAAAACACGTTATTATTTGTTCCACATTAAATGTAATAAATAAAAACTCATGATGTATATACAGTGGTTACATGGTACCTCTTGAGCAGCAAGACGCATGAACTGTTTTGCTGAATCATCCCAGATTGCAGGTACAGTGAGCACCCAATGGATGTCTTTCCGATTCAGTCCGCTCACCTGTTGATTTGATATACTGGTCAGGTCATAGACCATGTAACTGGAAACAAAACTAGGTATGTAGATTTCACTTTAATTTTCTTAAGCAACCTATTTGATTACTTATTTACTACGTATAAAGACCACAAACATAGTTTTTTGTTCAACAAATTAAAATGATAATATTAACATATATGAGTAAATTTTATTTACATGACGCCACCTTGTCAAAAAATATAAACATTATTTAGTAAAATATAACATGTAATGTAAATAAGTATTTTTTAATTGTGTAATGTACTAAGGATTTCGCTCATTCTATAAAGTAAGCTGATGCATCAACACTATAACAATATATTATTTCCGGAGACCCTTACGAAATTATTCAAATATATGTCATGTATTGTTAAAAATAAAATCTTTAATCGTGCAATGGTAATTCACATTCGGCCTTATTTCCACATCTTGCGCGTGACACTTTGCCTCAATCTGTGTAACTATTTTTGAATTTAAAAATCCTTTCCCTGCTGAATAAATGAAACCCATGGACATTAATCGGAACATGCGGACGTAGGTTAGCACGGACATTTGAAAACTATATTACCGCGCCTTTCGCATTGACAATTGGTGTTTTAAAACAAATAAAATCTCTTGCAGACGAGAAAATTTATTTGCGGTAAGAAGACATCGGCATCAAACACATGTTGTTATTTTTGTTATTATTTCATTCAGTGCTGTAATATATGTATCGAATACGTAAATATTTTAGGTGAAATGTTCAATCACTGTTTTAATTTCAGGTGTAACTCACCCAATCGACAAGGAGAACACGGTCAGGGCTGGCAGGCTTTTACCCGTTTCATCGTCCAACATCGTTTCTTTGTGTATCGGCTATAAAGATAATCAAACGTGTGTATAATTTAAAGCAGGAAAATTCAGTGTATTTGGTTATGATAGCAACCATTCTGGTAATTGTGTTGTAATGCCAAATAAGAAACAAGCACTTGTAATAAATGTACCTTGTTCCAAAGCAACATTTTGAATTTCTGGAAGTAGTACCACTGTTTATGTTCTCCGTTCTGGCTAAGCTGACTATAGCGCGTCTCGGCATCAAAACCAAACGTGTCTAAGGTTTTTCCATCCGGCTTGATCAACACGCATGTTGGTCCTATATATGATACAAATTAAACTTAATCGCAAAATTCGCAAAAGTACATAAACTAAAACATGCGTTAAAGTGTTGTCATTACTGATATGTCATGTTCTGCTTTTAATATAATAAAAATGGTACTTGTTTTTACCGATGCCAAAAGTAATCTTATTTATAAACATTTTTGAATGCTTATTAAGCTAAGCAGCATTTTAAAAAACAAATTGCAAAAAAGAATGAAATTTGGGACAATCTTTAGAGAAAGCAAAATTACAAATACAATCGTACTTGACCTTTAGAGCTACGTCATAAGGAGAAACGGATTTGAAAACAAATAAAGATAGAATTGTAATAGCCAGAGAAGTGAAAAATGTTTCACAGATAAAAAAAACTAATTTCTTAACCGGTAGCAACTGGACCGTGTGTTGATGCATATATTCCAGATTTAACTAATGTAACACCGGCTGTGAGTACTTATGAATTCGTGAAATTTAATGAAATATGTGTTACAATGTCAAATTATACAACAAACACACTTGCTATTCATCCAAAAATAGTATTATGTGAATTGCTAGCAGTTACCATTGCAACTAAAGTGATGAATGAACAAGAAAGTGAATATTATCAGAAGTGAAAAGACATTGTAGACAATATTATCATTAAAACAATAAATACTTACCAGAAACAAATTGAGAAGTTAATGCTCTATGGTAAAAACATAGAGACACTTTTTCTACAACTGATACATATATGGTCAATATTCTAAAGTAAAACACAGACTTGATTTGCATATGATTTGATTACGACTCATCTGAAATTCTTTAAAATTGTGTCGTAGGCGTATCCACCTGGCATGGTGGATGAAGTGCGTAAGCACATACACCATTTATACTTTTTGTTAATAAGACCTACACATTCATCATTTACTTAAACAATTTTGTTTGTGAGAAGAAGCACTGGAGACTTATCAAACTTACAATAACATAATAATATAAAATCCTAATGCTTTCCCATGATTTCAGGTATTTGAGTTTTTACATAGATCCTAATATTTTACTACATAGGACTTCAAATCGGGTTATCATCAAACTAAAATTGAAGAATCATATTAACAAAAAACAGCATTACCTTAAAGGGACAGTCAACCACGAATGACGAAAAAAGAAAACTTCTAAAATACCGTTTTTTTTTACAATAATAAGTTTATATTGACAAAAATGTCACGACTGGTATATTACATTACTTGAAAAAAGTTGTTAAGTTTTCATATTTTCAGTATATTCGGTAATAAATTATACTGGGTATGTCTACCAGGTAACTACCAGTTAACTATAAATAACGCAAGTAGATTGATCATCATCGTCACGTGGTAAACCCAGGAATGCAATTTGTGCATGCGTAGTGAATTGTATGTATTTTATATATAAAATAATAATCTACTTGCGTTATTTATAGTGTGTATATCGTTATGTCACCTATTTTCGCGATGTACTTTCGATTTCACATCGCGAAATTTTATTACCGAATATACTCAAAATATGAACTTTTTTCAAGTAAAGTAATATACCAGTCGTGATATTTTAATCAATATAAACTAATAATTGTAAAAAAATACGGTATTTTAGAACTTTTCTTTTTTCGTCATTCGTGGTTTACAGTCTCTTTAACGAACTCTTTGACATTTGGAATTTAATAAAATGACTATCGTCAGTGATGGTGAGGAAGCAGTCTCCAAACAAATAGATAAAAATAGATTAAGTTCAAAACTGACCAACGTCTTCAAATTCTGATGAGATAAGAAGTTTTCTGGCATTTGATTAATATAATCGCAGATTTGTGAAGGTTTTAGGTAAATTAACTTGTCTGGCTGATTTGTTGCTAACTCCTAACATTAAGAAAGGTAAAAAGAAGTATTTAACAGTATGGAAATGGGGTGATAAACAACAGTAGTGTTTAGGAAAATTAAAACAATTCTTAACTTCACCTCTTGTGCTAGCTCATCAAGATGTTATTTTTTTCCATTTGCGCTACATACTGATCCTTTTATAAAAGGCTTGGGTACTTTGTTGTACCAAAAACAAGACGGATTTCTTAACCAATTGGCAGGTTTAGGTTTTAACGGATAATAACCCGTTAACATATATTCTTTCAATGACAAATGTTTAATGCCACAGGGTTGCGTTGGGTCTCAAAGCTAAGTGCATATTCGCTTGACATTAAATAACGACGTGGTGTAAATGACAAAGATGCTGGCGGGATGAGTAGATATTTCCATGACAGTGATTTGGTCATGTGTTACATCAGCATTTGTTAAACATTTGCCTCTTTTTCATTTGAACATTGTTGATGTAACTAACGATATTGGAAAACATATGGAACACACTGAACTAAGATAAATCAGAAAGCAACACATAATACATATTTAAATTGATAAATGAAGAATTCCTAGTAGCGACACTGTTTTACCCCAATCTTATTTTAAAGAAGTTCCTACTATGAGTAAACAGTCTTTTGTTAAAGGAATTGTATATATAACAATAAAGGGCAATTACAAACCAATCGAACAATATGTATTACCTTGAGTGTATCGAGAGTCAGTTCTCGAGGGTTTTCAAAATGTGATTAGTCATCGTGGCCGTGTTAGAACAATGCGTTTGCTGCATGAAAGAATTTATGTGCTTGGCATGTCAAAAATGATTACAACTGGAAAGCTAAGTGTGAGAGATATTATCAGATGAAGTGTTCTGTCAATTGTAAAGCACTTTTGGTAACTGTCAACATGCCCTACCCTTGGGAGGTAGTTAATATGGATAACTTGAGTTTAAAGCCTTGTGAAGTTTGATATTCAAACACACTTGTCATCAGTAATCATTTTTTTCAAATTTTCCATGGCTGTTCCAACAGAGAACTAAACGGCAAAAACCACATTACAACTTTTTTTTTAAATAATTTCATTTTTATCTATTGCTTTCCTACTATAATTCATAGTGACCAAGGAAGTAATTTTGATTTTTTTTTTTTTATCTTACAACCTGAAAAAAAGCCTTACACGTTCATTTATCATACTCAGGAAAATACAGACCCTGTGCGTTTAATAGATATTTGTTGCATTTCTGGGAACGCTTAAAAATTAACAGAAACGAGATTGGAAAACGTATATTATTTCGTTGGTGCACAACAGCACACCACACGAGTGTAGTCATATTGAAATGTGTCGTGTTCTGTGAAAACTGGTCAAAATGCGTGTGCGTAAAGTGTAATCCCAGATTAGCCTGTGCAGTCAGGCTAATCCGGGACGGCACTTTCCGCCTAAACTGGATTTTTGCTTAGAAGCGACATCATTTAAACTAAAAATTCCATAAAAGCGGAAATTGTCGTCACTGATTAGCCCGTACGGGCTGCACAGGCTATTCTGGGATGACAATTTACGCACAAGAATTTTTCCCAGTTTTCTCAGAACACGCCACAAATTATGATTGGTCGGAAACCAAAACTGTTGATTGATTCTATTTTTGAAAAAGCAAATCCATACTTTGCGAACAGAGTTTAACCGGTATCAAATTTGAACGAGAGAATGATTCAAACATACGAAATAGTATCTAAACATGCAGACACAGCCACACTTAAATAGAAACATGACATCCATGAAAGTTGATCACCAGAGATCAAAAGACATACAATGGAACTTTAATGTGTTGAAACCGTGGTATTTCAGTGTGTTAAACCGTACTGTAATTTGACTCTTTGTGTCTGTGAATTGGAGCATACGATTCTTGTTTTATACAATTTGTCACGTACATGTATATAGACTGAGAAAAGTATTTATTATGTGAACAATTGCACATTTCTGATCATGAATTTAATGGAGTATAATATTTTATCTAATTAAGATCAAAAACGTACATTGAGCCGTGGATTACTTTATTTAAGTCACTTAAAAACGAATTATGTAAATGTTAATGCCCAGAACACTGTTAGACTGAGGAAATGCACTTAGAGTCCACAGTAAACACTGCTTGCTTTCAGCAAATAATCACATCAGTGGGTCTGTTTTTAAACTTAACTATAATTGACCTTTTCTATGTTGTTCCAAGCATCATTGTTTTCATATAATTTGCTCTTTTCTGATAATGGGCAATGTAAAAAGTGGTAAAGGGTAATAGAACTTTACAGAAACACAGCGAATTCCGATGTTCAATTAGATTTTACTCTTATGTGCAATTGTTTCACAAGTGGATTTGCTTATTGACAAGGGAAACGAGCTGTAATATAATTTTCGTGAAATTACATAACCGCGTGGATTCTGATAATTTGTTTTAGATCTCCATGTAAATAAGCGGATTTTTGTTCATGGACTTCCGAATAAAAATTATTGACAACAATGTAATGAAGCCATTCTCAAATAATAAGGCAAGGCTAAATAAATAATGAAGGAGTAACCGGACTTGACGTTTCAGAAACATAATTCGTGTACAGTGAACTTGCCATAGTTTAAAATTAAACACGAAACAAAACAAATAGCGCATATATTCTTAATGTTTATTACATGTTAAACATAATAACAATCATGTACACATATTATTTTTGGAAACACTTTCTGGATTCTACCACCCGTTATAATCGTCACCCGTGTATACGACTCGACAATAATACATCAAATACATTCTTTCTAACACGCCGAATATGAAATATTGATAAAGTTATGTAACATGGCCAAAATTTCAACGCTAGATGTGGTCTGGTAACATAAATTTAACAAGAAACAAAATGCTATGTTTTATTATTTTTGGAGCAATATATCAAACATGTTAATGTGCCATGTTAGTGTTCGTGTGTCGTATGAATAGATATCGTTGCGGGAAATTAAAATGGAATATATTGTGCCACAAAAAAAATAAAAAAGAGAAGTTTGTATCTCATTAAATATATGTAACCAGACCACATCTAGCGTTGAAATGTTGGCAATTGCTATAAGGAATACTGATTTGTTATGGGTTAACTTTATTTAACGAAATATGTTAAGAAATATTCGTTGATTTTTAGAGTTAATAGGGCTTTAATTGCGTACGTGTCTGCTTCCTACTTACCTTTAAGAGATGTCAACTGGTTTCCAGTCCATGTTTTAGCCGAAACTTTACAAGGATCCCTCTCGTAGTCATGCTTGAATGAAAAAGCCCACCCGGAATACGTTGTTCCAAAGTCAATAGCCGCCACCACAAGTTTGTCACCGCTTGATGCCTGCGAGCAGAGGAGGTTCCACATTTAACAAATCAATTATCAAACTGACAACATCTATTAATCGGTAAACTGTTCGCAATAGTTCATAGCATTCATATGGATATACCAATCACTACCCACACCAGCACCACCACTACCGGAAACAATAGTGTTCATGGTTTGTTCATTACTATCCCTATTTCTCTCCTGATAATGTCTGAAATTTCATCTATTAAATATTAATATTTTGTAAAGATATTACAATCGATTGATTGCGATGCTACTCATAAAAATAACTTGATTATTTAGATTACTAATAGATTTTTAATAGAAATGCTAAGAATGAAATTTATCAATCTGTCTGTATTGTTATTAATTTTATGTTAAATATAAGGTTTGGTAAGCTTTAAACTGACTTAAAACCCCAACAATTGACTATTAAACTGTTTCTTTGGTTTGCATTCAGTATGGTTATTTAATGCATAAAGTATTTCGTGTTATCATGTTTAAATCCAAATGCTGTCAGTTAAATATGTATTTACACTTCAATTATGTTTGAATAAATCTAAGAGGCGTGAGGTTTGTTTCAACCTGACACCGGTTATAAACCAACCATTGAAGGTTCCTTCGAAGTTATCTCGATTTTATTTTATTTCGTTTGTTATTCATGTATGTAACTGCCTTATCTTATTTAAGAAATAATATTTTTCTATCATGGTTTGTTGTCGAATAACCCACAGTAAGGAGTATAGATGCGTAGGAATTAAATCACGAGTGCGAAGCACGAGTGATTTGATTACACGCATCTATACTCCTTACTGTGGGTTATTCGACAACAAACCATCATAGAAAAATATTATTTCGATTCTAACACGATTCTAATTGATTTGGTTCAAGCTTTTGGACGTGAACTATATTTTTCAATACTCCGCCCTTCTTAGTATAAAGTTCACTATTTAGTGACGTCATTGAATCGTAACAAACATATGACGTCGTTTTCATTCACAACAAAAATCGCAACCTCCGCGCAGAGATTTGACTGAAACCAGCATAGCTGGTTCAAATCCCTGCCATCATACACAACCACGTGATGATAGCTGAGCCACGTGATACAATAATCGCGTCTTACAGTATCAACGCATAGAAAACAATGCCGAACAAGAATGTGCCTGAGAATTGTTTCCTTTGTTAAAACAAGAGTTTTATGTTTAACCGGAAAATAAGACCCATGTATATATATATATATACATGTATAATGATCTAAACTCCCTGCCGTTATTACCAACTAAGTCATAATAGTCGAACCACGTGGGCGTCTTACAGTATCAACGATTATTTTTAAATTTGTAAACAGTAATTTTGACTTTTTTAATTAAAGTAATTTATTTTTTTATTATGAACCTAAGCTTATACACTATTTTCAAAATATAAAATAAAATGATACTCCTTTTCATAAAATAATTCTTTCAAAAAATAAAATAACATCCTACCGAATCTGGTAGGATTTTCTTGTGATGGCAGAGGTTGTATGTGACAGCATGGAACGAAAACTTTGCGTGGAGATTGCAAAAATCGTAGAAACTCAATGACGTCAGGTTTTTTGATGCTACTAAAAAGCTGACATGCTATAAATGTTTTCTTGATTACGTTTCCTAAAAAATAACATTCTTTGTAGGCTTGGTTATGCCACTTATCACCAAATATACAATTTGTTGCCTCATTACACTTATATACATGCTACATTTATTACATTTCTTTTAGAGCGGGTTTTAGCACGTGCATTTTACTGCAATATTTTCTTTATTTATTCGGAACTATTTTCGAAACATTAAGCTCCGCCCATAATTATTGCAGAATAACCCATGGACGATTTTCTTCTTTGTTTATATGAAATTTGGCACGTGCCGTGTTAGAATGTATGGTACTTCTACGTTGCTGTGGATGGATCTCGCTCTGACAATTAGATTTCTCTTCTGAATTCTGAACTGGAGATTCACTTTTTAAACTTGATTTGATTGTTCCATAGCGTTAAAACCAAATAGTGTGTTGTATGTATCGCCCAGTATTGTATACACAAATGGTAACTTACCTTTAAAAAACGACTTGATGATGTTAACAAGTATTTTTCTCCTGATAATGTAATTGGAGTTTCATTTTTCTAGATAACACTGGCATGAATAATTCACAAAATAGGTCAGACACTCTGTTTAAGCCTGGATGATACTTACGCCTGATTTGAACCTGAATACCTACACAATTTTTAAAACAACACCACCCTCCAATTCATATGTACAAACAAAGATTACCTATTGTATGTCAGTCATGAGTGATAACAAAGTATTTGATTTTGAATAGATTATGTTGTATTCCAGGTCAGTGTTGTTTAAAACAATTCTAGAAACTTCTACGGTAAGTCTCTTTACATAGCGTACGTTCGCGTAGTTGCATTCAATAACAGCTATATAAAGAAAATGATCAAGTTTACCGACAAACGAATGCGCGTGACATATGGTAAACTTATATGCTCTACAATGCTTCATCTTAAGATTGCAAGTCGATAGCACATTGTTCGCGGTTCAACGTATCAAAATATAAAAATAAAATAAGATATAGTGAATGCTTTAATTGTTCTGATTTAGAAAACATATGAACGGAAATGTATTAATCATAAATTCGGATCTATAAGAAAAAACTATTAAAAAGCTTTAGAAACAGTGTATTACAAACTCGCATCATCGTAATGCAATTTCAAGACAAAGTCGTTATAATTATTGTAACTGATCAAATCATAAACAGTAGATTAGTTTTGTACGTTAATTTAAAGCTAAATAAAATAGCATATCCTTATTTCATTTTTAAAAAAAGAACGCCATTAAAAAATCAAGTTAAAAGTATATCAAGTGTATTAACTTTACAAATTAACGAAAACTATTAACTGAACAGAATTAATAAAAACTGAAATATGCAAACCGGTATTTTAAAAATTCGAAGTAAAATACATCCAAAAGAACGGCAAATTAAAGGAACTTTATAGTATTTATCGTCGAAAACTATACGAGACACAACATTTACCAGCAAAAATATGCAAATCAACCACTTTAATTTATTTTGATTTCCATTTAGAGAACCTCGGCAGAATTTTGTAAGCGAAAGTTTATAACAAGACTCCGAAATAAAAACGTTGCATGCACATCTTACCATTTTATTAACCACTTCACATAGTTTTACTCTACACAGTCTCTCCTTCAGGGCGGAAGTAGACTTGCCTACTTTCCAAATATTGTGTACTTTCGAATTATAAATGCAAATGTCGATGCAGAAAACCTTTACAAGTATTATTAACTGCACTTTACACAGTTTAAACATTAATATCAGCAGTTTTGTAAGAAGCAAAGATATCTTAACATTTTAAGTATTCGATTAATTATGCTTAACTGCTGTGTTTGAACTTTCGTGGGCGGAAATAAATTAGCTTCCAAGTAATTTACATACCCAAGCTATTTGCATTCTGATATAAACGGAATGGTAGATACTATCAAATTGCTAGGTTTTTCTTTGTCCAAATAAACTTGACTATTACATGTCAATCTTAAGTTTTCTTCGTTTTGAAGAAACACTTCACTCGATCTAGTTGTCTCCTATGTCCTCTCAATTTCAGACAAAGAATAAACCGACTTGTAACGTTGAACATAATAGTATGCATGTTTAATTTTGTCTGTTTCGTGATATTTATTGTCGCCGTTTTCAATATGTTTTCAGTTATACCAAGGTTGTCAGTTAACCCCCACTTTTCCTGGGATAGCTGATAATTTTAGTACCAAGTTTAGTAACTGACAGTTATATAACTTGAATCAGATTATTATAAAATAACTGCTAATTAAATTACGATTATTCTTAATCATAAGAAAGTCGGTAGGAAATTTGTGTTGCTGATTGTTGATTAGAGTTTCCCAAACAATTACAAAAAAATATACTTGCCAAATTTTCAATTAATGAATTCCGATTAAAATAACATGAAACATATATACTTGTCAAAATAGTTTGTTATTAACAATCGACATCTTTATTTTACGTAAACAAAACACACAAAATAACACATTCTTACAGAGTTTCTTACCATTCTAGTGTACTTGTCAGTAAAGAAGTTAATCCTCTGGGCGGATGTTTATCTTTGCCAAGGTCCTTGCAAAGACGCCCAAGTTTATTTATTTCACTTTGTGAAACCGTTTTTTAAGCAAAATCATCAGCTATTTTGACAAAATGTGTTACTTTAATGTATTATTTAAGTTCACTCAATGAGAAAATTTCGAGGCAGCACATAACAAACATGTAAGACTTCGTCTGTATGTCCGATGTTCGTGTTCGTCTTTATGTAACTGCAAAACAACTGCTGGGCGGAAATAAATAAGCCTGAGCAGAGTCCATGTAGGTATAGGAGAGATAACATTGGACTTAATTGTTCATATTACTTAGCAAGAGTTATATAAAATATGATTGATCCATGCATGTTATAATTAATTTTCATTTAGCCATTCAGCTACTGATTCCCGACTAATTATTGTAAAATTATATTATAGTATTATTTTGCATGTACATACATAATTTGCGAGCTCAATCTCATTTATGTATCTGAATAAGAAAAAAACAAAGAGGCAAATTGTTTTTCATCGTTTGTTTATTTCTTGTAATTGTCAAAAACCTTATTTTTACATATGGTCAACTAGTTTGGATAGGAATAAAACACCTGGTTGTTTATTGGTATGTAACCTGAACAGACGTTTAAATCGAAAGTGGCATATTTTTGGTACGTTATACTTGGAATCTAATTTACTTCCGCTCAGAAGTTGTTTTGCGCTGTTACATAAAGTCGAAGACGAACATCGGACATACAGTCGAAGTCATTACATGTGTGTTATGTGCTGCCTCGACATTTTCACATTGAATGAACTTAAGTAATACATTAAACTTACATTTTATCAAAATACCTTATGATTTTGCTTAAAAACGGTTTCACAAAGTGAAATAAATA
>VMBQ01009432.1:0-11298 GCA_007657795.1 Dreissena rostriformis
TGGCCTCTCATCTGGATCAAAACTGTTTGCAAAGGCCTTCAAAATCCGGTTCCAGCGCTCAAAGGGTTAAAGAGGAGTAAAAAACACAAAATTTTGGGACTATCTATTCTATAATCGGTAAAACAGACAAAGGGGAATAAGTCTGCCAAAAATCGTTGCAGCCAAAATTCATTTCTTTACAATCATCTGAACATAAGTTTATTGAACTGTACAAGTTTAAGACATCCACCCATTAGTTAACCCTTTGCATGCTGGGTCATTTGTTTTCTGCTAAAATGTTGTCTGCTAAATTTCTAAAATTAGCATTTTCTTCGATTTTTTTCAAAGAATACTATCAGAATAGCAAACAGTTTGGATCCTGATGAGACGCCACGTTTTGTGGCGTCTCATCTGGATCCAAACTGTTTGCAAAGGCCTTCAAAATCCGGTTCCAGCGATCAAAGGGTTAAAGAAGAGTTGAACAAACATATTATGCATTATATAATGGACAAAAACACACACAAAGGGCAATCACTCTGCAAACAAAATCATTGCAGCCCAAATTCCTTTCTCCGTGATTATCAGCATACTAAGGCCATTAAACTGTGAAAGTTTAAGAAACGATCCACGGGGTTACAGTAAACGAATCAAAACACAAACTTTGGGATGTGTATGAACAGACAGACACGACGTAAGTGCAATTCGTAATGCCTCACATACAGTGGGGGCATAAAAACAGCAAATTAAATAAAATCTTTGAACAACTTTTTCACGAGAACCTCAATATTTACAGCAAGCCTTATACAGGATAGTTATCAAATTTACAAGTTCTTATCCAAAAGAGTACATGCAGAAAGAAATTACTTCTTTAAAACAACATATTTTAAATGAAATATTGAAAGTATTTGTTATACCTTGTATTAAAACATTCACACAAACTCACTTTACACAGAACTTCATTGCAAAAACTTCTTTCCACACAATATTTTAATTCCAAAGAGTCCAAACACTGTGTTCAGAAATACTCCTGATAAAGGACAACGTAAAGTCCACTGTAAAACTTTCTTTTTCACAAAAAAAACAAACAATTAAAACCAAATCCGCACTTTTGCTGTAAAAATATTTTGTTTCAAAGCTCAACAAATAAATACACAAATAATTTCAATATGCACAGCTCTTTATAGCTGCGTTTCTCTCACCTAATACCATTGTTAAATGTAGCATTTCTCTCACCTAATACCATTGTTAAATGTAGCGTCCTTCGATTGAACACAAGGTTAAAAAGCCTTCTGATCCATTCACAGTTCAATGTCCAAGTAAATACCCTAGGAATGCCCAAAACAACCTAATGAAACAACATGGTTTATGCATTCTTAAAGCAAAGGGATATTTCAATACGAAGCTACAAATTACAGAAGTGACATCGTTGTTGGACAAAGCAGCCTACATGTACATCAATTAAGACATTTTGCAGATCTGTGGACTATTAAGGGAAAAAATCATCTACACATCAAAATCGTTCAGATGTTTTGAGAAGTTGAAGAAGAGTTCAAAACACAAGCTTTAAAGTAAATATGTTTTTTTTTCTTTTTTTCTTTGCGGATTATCCATAAAGCATTACTTTTTATATGAGCCTGGTTCTGGGAAAACGGGGCTTACTGCATGTGCGTAAAGTGTTGTCCCAGATTAGCCTTTGCAATAGGCCTAGACTGGATTTTTTTTTAGAAGAGACTTCCTTTACAAGAAAAATTCCATAAAAGCGGAAAGTATCATTCCTGATTGCACATGCTTATCTGGGATAACACTTAACGCACATTAATTAAGCCCCCTTTTCCCAGAGCCAGCCTCAATTTTTTTTAATAAAAAATTGAAATTGTCATTTTTTCAAATCTTTGAAGAGGTCCCTTTATTTACAAAAAAAATCTCCAATGTGGATCTCTTTTATTACAGTACTTATCTATACAGGTCATAAAATTATTACGTAGATTTCACACCTTCTAAAAGTCCCAATCCAAACATTGGAGGNGCTGGTTTGTGGCTTGGACCCCGTCATCCTCGTTATATTAAAGCTACAATGCATACATATTAAATCCGCTACTGCAGGATTGAAATGTCACCCAGTTATTTAAATCCCCAAGAAACTATAAGTTCGTCTTAATTACTATTTTTATCGCGTATAAAAACAATTACATATTAAGCATACTCCAAACTTTTCAAGAACAAAAGTTTAAATACAGAAGAAGATTAAGGGGGCTTTTTTCTTTTCAAAGGCTAAATGGATTTAACTTCTGAATTTTTTATACACCTGTCAAGTGGATTAATAGTTTATATGAGTGTCCAGCTAAAGTCCTTCCAAAACAAAAATTGTCTGTACTGTTTGGATTGAGACCTCCAATGTTTGGATTGGGACTTTTAGAAGGTGTGAAATCTACGTAATAATTGTATGACCTGTATGGATAAGTACTGTAATAAAAGAGATCCACATTGAAGATTTTTTTGTAAATTAAGGGACCTCTTCAAAGATTTGAAAAAATGACAATTTCGATTTTTTTATAAAAAAAAATTGAGGCTGGCTCTGGGAAAAGGGGGCCTAATTAATGTGCGTTAAGTGTTATCCCAGATTAGCATGTGCAATCAGGAATGACACTTTCCGCTTTTATGATTTTTTTTTTGTAAAGGACGACTCTTCTAAAAAAAAAATCCAGTCTTGGCCTATTGCACAGGCTAATCTGGGACAACACGTTACGCACATGCAGTAAGCCCCGTTTTCCCAGAACCAGGCTCATATAAAAAGTAATGCTTTATGGATAATCCGCAAAGAAAAAAAGAAAAAAAAAAAATTTACTTAAAAGCTTGTGTTTTGAACTCTTCTTCAACTTCTCAAAACATCTGAACGATTTTGATGTGTAGATGATTTTTTCCCTTAATAGTCCACAGATCTGCAAAATGTCTTAATTGATGTACATGTAGGCTGCTTTGTCCAACAACGATGTCACTTCTGTAATTTGTAGCTTCGTATTGAAATATCCCTTTGCTTTAAGAATGCATAAACCATGTTGTTTCATTAGGTTGTTTTGGGCATTCCTAGGGTATTTACTTGGACATTGAACTGTGAATGGATCAGAAGGCTTTTTAACCTTGTGTTCAATCGAAGGACGCTACATTTAACAATGGTATTAGGTGAGAGAAATGCTACATTTAACAATGGTATTAGGTGAGAGAAACGCAGCTATAAAGAGCTGTGCATATTGAAATTATTTGTGTATTTATTTGTTGAGCTTTGAAACAAAATATTTTTACAGCAAAAGTGCGGATTTGGTTTTAATTGTTTGTTTTTTTTGTGAAAAAGAAAGTTTTACAGTGGACTTTACGTTGTCCTTTATCAGGAGTATTTCTGAACACAGTGTTTGGACTCTTTGGAATTAAAATATTGTGTGGAAAGAAGTTTTTGCAATGAAGTTCTGTGTAAAGTGAGTTTGTGTGAATGTTTTAATACAAGGTATAACAAATACTTTCAATATTTCATTTAAAATATGTTGTTTAAAAGAAGTAATTTCTTTCTGCATGTGCTCTTTTGGACAAGAACTTGTAAATTTGATAACTATCCTGTATTAGGCTTGCTGTAAATATTGAGGTTCTCGTGAAAAAATTGTTCAAAGATTTTAATTTTTTAATTTGCTGTTTTTATGCCCCCACTGTATGTGAGGCATTACGAATTGCACTTACGTCGTGTCTGTCTGTTCATACACATCCCAAAGTTTGTGTTTTGATTCGTTTACTGTAACCCCGTGGATCGTTTCTTAAACTTTCACAGTTTAATGGCCTTAGTATGCTGATAATCACGGAGAAAGGAATTTGGGCTGCAATGATTTTGTTTGCAGAGTGATTGCCCTTTGTGTGTGTTTTTGTCCATTATATAATGCATAATATGTTTGTTCAACTCTTCTTTAACCCTTTGATCGCTGGAACCGGATTTTGAAGGCCTTTGCAAACAGTTTGGATCCAGATGAGACGCCACAAAACGTGGCGTCTCATCAGGATCCAAACTGTTTGCTATTCTGATAGTATTCTTTGAAAAAAATCGAAGAAAATGCTAATTTTAGAAATTCAGCAGNATAACCGAAGAACCAGTATGATTTAATAAAAACTGATCAATCTTGCCAAAATTAGAATACAATTCATTGCAGAAACACATTCTCGTGAGATCCAATTGTTTCTTATAAGTATTTGTAAACATAACATTGTTTAATCGCGTTTGTTTCTTTTGATATTTTGCTAATGATTTCCGTTTACCTGTTTATGCAGAAATTAAACATAATTCAAAACCTACTATGGGATCAGAATTATAACGAATTAAACCGATAACAATTTGTTGGTGCTCATTATTAGCAGTTATTTTTTTTTTAATTAAATATGTGTTCTCGAGTTCGCTGTAATAATATATGGGAATTATCCATTAAAATTTTCTGCAAAATCGTCGAATCGCTACGAATTTGTTTTGGTTTCTTTGAATAATAATGATAAACCATCATAAATTAATTTATAGTCGACTCCAGATATTCCGACCATGCTAGGCTCGAATTTCCGGTTGCTCAGAGGTCTCCTCGAAGCACAATTTTTTCATTATGATATATTACAAAAAACAATCTGTCGCGTGGCTCGAATTTGCGAGAGTTGACTTTTCGGATTGCTCGAAGTGTTTTCATAGTCCCGGTCACAATATTGTTCACACCTTCTTTTGTTCAAAGATCTATCAATATTATATCTATAGATATTTGTGTTGTTTGTTTGGCTCGAACTCCCTTCAAGTCGCATAAATCTGTTTATCGTTTAGGAGCGATTGATTAGTGCGACGCTATAATTGATGTCATAGCTGTTGAAAACTTGTCATCGAATCAATCGTTACTTGATTTGAGTAACATATGTCATCGACTCAGTAGGTAATTGATTTGAGTAAAATATGTAAGTTTGTATTAAATCTGTTTTTAAGCACTTATCTCACAACTTAACTACCGCTACGTAACATACCAATCACGTGCGCTTAAAGAAGCAATATGGCGAAAACGGTTCCCTTCATGTAAAGAAATCTGGAGAAGTCCTCGGTACTCATTCCGGGTGGATATCTTGATCAGCAACACCGAAGGGTTCAGCTGTAGGAAGTAAAGGGACAAAGAGGAAATTAAATGTAAAACATAACAGTGAAAAATATGAAGAAATTTTGTCAGTTTATACAGTATTCATATTGCATAATTTGCACTAACGGTTTTCTTTTTCAATATTGTATGGCCCCCTTTCTAGGTTATGCGATGATAAACAGTATCTGCTTAGGGCAATTTTATATTTTGGTTCATTAATTTTGTCCAATTAACTTTCTAAAGATAAACTATGTTTGAATAAACAGTACGTAGAGAGACGGGTAGAGCTNCAGACAGCCTGACCGCCTGACGGCCAGTGCAAAAACTATATACCCCCTTTTCTTCGAAAGGGGGCATAAAAATATATAATTCATTCTTTAGAACTGTTCCAGAACCAACCATTAACCATCAATAAACCAGATATCTGTAGTATACTACATGATTGTATGATTGTATGCCCAATGACTTGCAGCCACTTCATCAATATAACTTAATTTGTAAACAATTTTAATATTGGATGCCCCTGTGACCTTGACATTTGTGAAAAAAAATAAAAAATTGAATGACCCTGTGGCCTTGACCTTTGATATCTTGGGTCTACGTAATCGATAGGGGTCTTCCTATATCAAGACTTATCTGTATACTATACTATGATTTTTGATAAAAGTGTCCATGACATTGTATGGGTTTAGCCCTTTGCATGCTGGGAAATTTGTCGTCTGCTAAAATGTTGTCTGCTGAATTTCTAAAATTAGCATTTTCTTCGAATTTTTTTCTAAGACCACTATCAGAATAGCAAACAGTTTGGATCCTGATGAGACGCCACGTTCTGTGGCGTCTCATCTGGATCCAAACTGTTTGCAAAGGCCTTCAAAATCCGGTTCCAGCGCTCAAAGGGTTTAAATTGTCCAAGACATACTTTTCAGACAACACTTTTCAAACTCTTACACGCTGAGTTTTAAACAGTTCTTTCATCTGGAGAATGATCTCCTTAATGGACACTGTATAATCTGTTATTTATTCGATATTTATTAGAGATTAGGTTCCCATAAATATACAGCTTGTTAAGTTTAAATCCTTTCAGACGATCTTAAAGGCTTCAAATAATGAAATGTTTGGGTCAAGCTTACTTCAAAGACTTTGCGTACCATATATTCTATTAAACCTTAATAAGCCCCCCCCCCCCCNTTTCAAAAAAACATACAAATTGATTGTAGGACAAACTGCACCCGGACAATCGGCACCCTGCGTTTTTTTTTGCAATCCCGGACAATCGGCACCCGGTAAATTTGTCGACCAAGACAATCGGCACCCGATTAAAATAAAATATAAGATAAGACTGATTAAGAACAGACGCTAGTTTCATCCGCCATGTCATGTTCTCACAACTGAATTTACATCCAAATGAATTAATCATTACCTCCATTTCATACCAAGATCACCAATTGCATGTTTACTTCACCACACTTATATGGTTACTTCACCACACTTATACCTGTATATCACATTGCAAGTCCTTATAAGCCTTTAAACATTTTTACTCTTAGAACATCACAATTCAGATTTAACTTCTGAATTTAATCTATTACATCACAGATCAGTATAAACTTTTTTATATTGACCCTATTACATCACAGTTCAGTATTAACTCGTTTACATCGACTCTATTACATAACTGTGATTTTAGATAAAACTTATGAATTGACTCTTTTACATCACAGTTCAGTATAAACTCATTTACATCGACTCTATTACATAACTGTGATTTTAGATTAAACATATGAATTGACTCTATTACATAAAAATTCAGAATTAACTCGTCAATAAAGACTCTATTACTTCACAAATGATTATAAACCATTTCCAATAACTGTTCTACAAGCTCACAAAAATTGCACAAAAAAGTCCCACATATTGGCAATCGCAACACATGTACCACAATTATTTCCCCATTTCATGCGGAATCCAGTTGCATAAGTTTACTGTTCCCATCATGAGCGGTACTGCCACTTGCAATGTGGACAACCAATGAGTTCTTAATGCTATAAACCAATAACCAGATTTACGCCATTAACATTTCAATAGGCAAAGGCTATCCATGTATACCCCTTTGATTGGTTTTGACTGCCTAGCAAAAAGTCTGCTCATTTGTGATTCTGCGCTGATGGCTTACTGTTCAATCACATCTATGAATATTTTAACCCTTTGAGCGCTGGAACCGGATTTTGAAGGCCTTTGCAAACAGTTTGGATCCAGATGAGACGCCACAGAACGTGGCGTCTCATCAGGATCCAAACTGTTTGCTATTCTGATAGTATTCTTTGAAAAAAAATCAAAGAAAATGCTAATTTTAGAAATTTAGCAGACAACATTTTAGCAGACAACAAATTTCCCAGCATGCAATATTTTAAGATTGGCCTCATTATTGGCTGCCAGTTAAGGACAGATTTTTTTTCAGGGGTTTGAAATCGTATCTTTAATATGTTGTAAAACTTGGCAATCATTTTCCAATCTGAAACGCTTAAGCCTTTTTATTTCCAATAAGCGGTACAATTTATCTCCCCAAGAATCATTGAAAACTACTCATTTTCACATTAGTGATGTTTGCTTTCTTAAAGTTAAATGAATTGCTCCAGACAAAGCCAAAGTGTTTATGATGTTGTTGTTGTTGCTCTTTTTTTGCTTTCGGATTTGCGTTGTATGCATTCTTCAAACATTTTAAAAACATTCATATCCAGAGTGGTAAAGTAAAATTTTAGAACTGTTGCAAAACCCATCACAAATTATGACATTATTTTGATTTAAAGGCATGTAACTACAACTTTGGTAAAAATTATACAAATTATCATATAATAGGCAAAATAAGTCTTCATGCATAAAGCTCATTCACTGCAAGCATTTTTTATATTTGTTATTTTATAATGTCTGTCTATCGACAACAATTTCAGACTAAGTGTTTGGTAACTTAAGTTTTGAAACAATGTTTCAGGGAACAAGGGAAGTAATAAATAAAACCATGTTTCACGCCAGAGGTCTTGTAGATTATTAATTATCAAGCACATATGTCACACAACACATGTTGCAAGATGTTACAAGATTTCCTGGATAGTAGTTAATAATTGATTATGACTGCACAGCTCAGGGTGAGAAAAAAGATTACCAGACCAAAAATAGCAATGTCGGTGAATAGAGAGGCATGTAAAAACAGCATTACATAAAAGTGTATGAAACTGTATGAAACTTTAGAAGTAGATATGGTTTCATCATTTTTTGGAGGAGGTGGACATTTTTTTTATTTTTTTTATCTATTTTTAAAGAGATATTTAAATATTGCATGACCCTGTGACCTTGAGCTTTGTCCTGTTGCTCTGAAAAATCAATATGGGTCTTAATTGTATAATGAGGTTTTCATGTTAGCAGCCCTTTTGACCTTGACCTGTTGACCTGACCATAAAAAAAACCTCTTCCTTTCATTCCAAGTAACCAACATACCAATTTGCATGATAGAACTTCAAAGAGTTCTCTAGACATGGAGCAGACAAAAAATGTCTATAACTCACATAACAAGCCCCTAAGACTTTAAAGGAAACATTTGACCTATTGTCCTTAAAACTGATGGGCATTTTCTTTGATGACAAGTAAACAGCAAATTTGCATAATTTTAGGTCAAAGGGTTCTCCAGATAGGTGCAGAACCATTTTGGTCAACATTTCATGTTACAAGCCCCTATTACCTTGACCTTTGACTTAAAAATTNTAATGAAATTGAATAATAAAGTTGTGTAACATCGTTTTAGCGTGTAGTGTCTTAGAAACCGGACATATTTGAAATGACATACAAGGGATTTATTGTCCATGGATGTTAGAAGCATTCGAAGATTGAGATAGAAGAATTACATTATTTCTCACGTATACATTAAAGAGCATTGTTAGTTGGAATTAATTTGTATACAACAGGAAAAAAAGTAAACACTCTAACAAATACTTAATTATCGCGTTTTCTTCAGTAATATTACCGATTTCATTAAAGGACAACTAAACGTTGGGGTTTTATGTAACTGTCACCTATCGCTATGCTCATAACAAAACTAGTTTCCCTAATCACATGTTTGCTATTTGTCTGCAACGAAATGAGTCAGTGTTAATTGTTTGATGTAAATCTGCAGTATAGTTGAGACAATTGTGTTGAAGTTGTTTGACAGTATAATAGGTATAGGATAGTTTCGATTCAACACTTTGATGAAAATCGAATGGTAAATATTAACGGAGAACGACTAGATTGCGATATTCTATATCACATTAGAAGGGAGCATATAGATTTGCCCATTTTCAGTCCGTCAGGTGAAGCTGCGTTGTTGTTAAACCCACCATTCAAACTAAATGACGTTTCCCTGTCGTCAAATAGACGACTCTTGAATGCCCAACGCATCATTCATCTTGGAACTAAACAAAGTGACACTGTATTGAAAAACATACTGACATTCAAATGCCGCTCGTCCAAGAAACAGTAACAAGTTTAATGAGTATATTTTCACACTATTTCCTACCATGTTCAAATATTTAAATATGTATGCTACATTCACTTTTAATAAATGTTTTAATATTTATCAATACAGATTAGAATTGCAAATAAAATATGGAATACAATCCTTAAAATGCATGCTATGTTTAATTTGTGAAGTCACAACACAAGTCGATGGTGGTTATAAACATGACAAAAACGAAGACACAATCGACACCATACATTCATGACCATGAATTAACAACAACACGATACGTTGACAACCACAACGATGGCGACTAGATATCTAATTTAAATATTACATGTGCTAGCAACGTCATAATTGGAACCGTTGTATGCATTTAATGCGAAACAACCTGAAAGACTGCAATGCCATAAATGATATCATTTAACATAATTATGAGTCGCGTTCACACATGGATCTGGTCTGTAATTGTAGCCGCTTTGGCTCATTTGCGCATTATTTCAGAGCAATTTGCGCTTAATATGAACAAAATACGCTCGTTAACTTGTTCGTAATGGTAATTTTATGCGACGCGATCGTGGTAAACGGTTATTGCAGATGACAATTTATTGAATGCAGCGGCTTGAAATGAATCGCGTCAATATCGAAAGATATTTGTCATGAAGTTAAGGATTTTGAAATCTGAGAAAACGATGCGCTCACAACGATTCCATTCAATTTTATCTGGTAGAGTGCTTAAATATTTATTTAAATTATTTTAAAATTTAATTCCAACCCAATTGTTAAAATGCAGTTATTACTGTTAGATGATTCAATTCAAAATAATTTTCTCATATGTGGCATTTAAAGTACACGTACACATGCAAGTGAGTGTTAAAACGACAAAAGAATTGTCAATGAATTTGTATTACAAATACTAGCCAGTACTAGTCTAACATTGGCGACATGTCAATGTATTCAAATCATAAAATACAACACATTTAATGTTTCCATGTAATAAATTAAAGTTGTGTATATTTAAAAACACTATACCACAAAGCTGTTCGGCATTTGACATTCAGTATTAAGCAACATGCGTTCATAACGCATTTGAGATCGTGCTAAGATCTCAACACCCCGACACAGAAGAAGAACATGTCATCAACATACAGATATCTTCGACGACGATGTATCCGTCGAGGATGAGATGACGCAAAAGACGACTTCAACTTGGATTCAACAATGACGTCATTGATCCAAATTGTGAACCAGCATCAGTACCATACAATGAGTGGACTGTTAATGGACATAGCACGTGTCGTCGAAAGTGATTTTAGAGCTACATTGATACGAATGGACTTAATGATGAACAATCGCGCGTACTTTGTACATATATTAGAGGAAAGTTTTATTATCTACGAACTTATATATGTATGTGTGTACTTCAATTACGTGTACATGAATAATTATTATGATACTACAGTCATGAGCGCAGACATTCTTCAGAACTATATCTAATGAAAACTACATGTTTAAAGTATCCTACATCGTGCGACAGCCGAAGATAAACAGCCTCTCCGACCGACAATCGCTATCTTCATTCGGAAGCCGCCGTCTTCAATCGACTGGATGTTACTATCTACAACCAGATGTCACATACTCTCCAACCGGACGTCTCATCTCTTCACCCAGACGCCACATCGCCTCCAGCAAAGATGT